>KZ308241.1:1122810-1197963 GCA_000376725.2 Ladona fulva
TTTTTACCTTCAAATTAGAAAAATGCGAAACCGGGCGATAAGGAAAGAGGGACTTATGCAGAAATACATCGAAGAGAGAGAGAGGTTAATTGCGCAGCTGAATTGTAGTTTCATCTAATTATATATTGAATAAATGATAGCAAATTCTTGAGAATAATTTGAATCGTCAACGAGGCCATAACTGGAATTTTCGTATATTTTATGCTGAATCTAAGATATATAATAATTAATTAATATCATATATTCAATATTAATGAATATATTATAATATGCACCAATATTGTAGATCTAATGTTTGATGTACGAAAAATATATTAATGCGGCAGGAATAAGAAATAGGCCACCAGCTATGAATAACTACTAGCCACGCACCAAGTATTTTCTTTGTCTGGGATTTATACCGAGTGGACATTTTCTCATTGAAAACATTGCCGGAAAATATCGGCTTGTATTAATAAAGATACGGTTATTTGAACAGGGTACAAAAACTATCACATCCGAAAGGGTAGAGGTCCGAGTACGTGGCCTTGAGGTACGCCTTAGGTAATTTTGACTTTGTCCAAACTAAGGTCTTTAAATATTACTTGTAGTTATCTCTCGTAGAGGAAATACTCGATCCAGTAAATAACCTGGTAATTTTAATTTTTAGCGAAGGACTCGTCAAAAGCTTTCTTGAAGTCAAGAAAAATGGCATCTACTTTCTTTTCACGCTAAGAAGACTTTGTGAATGAATAAAGCAAGTTGAGTTTCGCATGATCGCGCCTTTCGAGCTTCCGAAGCATTTTAGTTGATTTAATGTTTTAACAAACTGCGTGATTTTCGTAGCTAAGTTAAAAATTTTAAAGAAAATTATGCAAATTTATTGTAAAAATCAACAACAATAATAAAGAATTATTTTATAATAGTTGTAAATGACAATGGACCAGAAAAACGTGAGCTTCTGTCCTTAACGGTCGTAAGTAAGTAAGTATGGCAGGAAGCTGCCGGAAACTTGTCTCAGGGCGGAGGAAAGTCCGAAGTTACGATCTCCTGTTACTATCCTCTTACTAGTACTCTCTACGGATTCAGTCTTAACGCTTGGAACGACGGAGAACTTCGCTATCATAATTGTCGTTTAAGGAAGAATTCCGACCAATTGAGCACGGCCGTGTAGAAGCCCTTCACAGCTGCAGAATGCGATTCCTCTTTAGCGGTATCGTGCATTTGGCGATATTGTGTCACATCAGTGGCTTCTGTTGACTTTGTTCAGAAACCGGTGCTAAGCGACTAAAGATGGTTGACCTAACAGATTATTGAAGCGACATTTTAAGAAGGATTCCTTGGACCAGTTCCAATTCTCAGCAATGGCTTCGTCAGGATACACGACGAGGCACGAAATGCTTCAGCGGAGAAAAAAAAGTTGAAGCGGTTAAAGACCTGAAAATAGTCGAACTCCGAAAATAGTTGGCATTTTTGTCGGGCATTTTAGTTATTACGGAACGAGTTGAACGAGAAGCATTAACAGCTTAATACGAGAAATTTATGAGCGGGTTATTTTGTCCGAATGATTTTGGGCGATGAAAAGGCGGCCGGAATTCTCCTATCGAGAGATAAATTTAAAGTGTATTGCGTTTTTCGCTCGTGGAGATGGATCTTTTTTGAATAACGATCGTCCTTTGTTGATTTTTGAAGGTTGGATTGCGTTCTTCGCTTATTAGCCAGTCGGTCGTTTACGTTAAGAAATGGAGAAATTTTAGTAGTACGATACTTACTGAGGTGTTGGAGGTGGGCGTACTTAGTAAACGTTATTAAAGCGAGATGATGTGTGTTTAGTCTGTAAATTCATCAGCCTGGAGACTGGTTGGATCATCATACATTCCAACATTATCTAAAATAGGCTTAAGCTTTAGGGGGGAATGAGGTGAGTAGGTAAGATGAGGAGTGAGTTAGTTCACTCTTGCTTTCCTCACTGAGCCAGAAGGCTACGTCTACAATCTATAAGGAAATGGTATTCCTTTGTAAATACCCTGCTAGCCGCCTTTCGGCGTGTGGCAAGGGGTGCATGCTCCATGGCTCTACTTCCCAAATCGATTACCTTTGCGTATCGTTCGCGGAAAATATTAATTCTTGAATCGATTCGTTCTAGCATCTATTTTCCTTATCTTCCTCGCAGTATCAGAACGGCCGTTGTAACATGGTGAACGCATTATATCGGCTACATCAACTGTGAACATGCTTTCTCGGAACTTACTTAGCAAATTTATTATTTGTGGGCTATGATTTGAAAAAAGGTTCACGTAAGGCCCTTTATTTCTTTCCAAAGCACTCAATGAAGAGTGACCAATATTAATACCATTATTCTGCATCATCATTACCTAAACAACTTTCACATTATCACAGCCATGAGCAAGACAGAGACAGCGTAAATGAAAGATACGATTTCCCCTATCCTGTACCAAATGACACATGAAGATATTCCATTCATCAAGATGTACTAACAAGAACTGAGTATTCAGTAAAAATTGAAGTCCTAGCGCAACATCCCTGGGAGGGATAACGGCTTGAAATTTTTCATATTTTATTTATTTGTATGCATCTCCATTCATTTTAATTCTTGTTCACTTTTCACATTAATTGCCATTCTATGAGTGAATCCGGGATGTGTGTCTCAGTGAATAATAAAGGAGTTGTTAGAAATTCTTCTCCATGCATATTACTTCCAAAGACTGGGTAGAAACAATTTCTTTGTACACTGATATTTCTAAATAATACGGGTTGTTTTGTTCTCTGATGAATCTGACCTATGTCATAACCTTCTCGGCTATTTTCACCTATTTTTGTGGTTTTTTGAAACTATTTTCCTATGAAAGATTCCGGTTCCACTCTTTATGGATATGTAGGCTATAAAGCTGTGTTTTATAAATCAATAATCCCATCTATTCATGTGGATACAGCTTTTAGACTTATTTTACCTAAATCTTCATATTTCCTACCAGCCAACATCGGGAATCTTAGTCGATACATCAGAAGATCATATTTGTTGATCATATTTGTTGTTTGTAATTCTACGGAATTGAATCTTCTTCACAGCTTTCGACAATGATTCTCTCTTTAGCAATTAATTTTGAATAAAAAATAAGATAAGAGTATTTTTGACGGTTTAGTGCATAATTAAACAGCCCATTATTCGACTTTACCGTCGTAAATTTTAGTTCCATCATAGATTTAAAAGCTTGGAACTGATAGCATCCTTATTCTCTTGTTAACCTAAATCACCACCTCGAATTATCTCATCAACTTATCCATTGTTCTCGGCATTAAGACCTCAAAAGTTGGATGTTTACTTCCAAAAAGATGAAATAAGACGAAGTGAAGATAGACCTGGAGATGCGTTGCAAAGGTATTCTCACGGAGAATTTAACAGGATGCATATGCAGACTGGGTTTTAAAAAAACACGGCTTTACCACGAAAATTGTCTGCGAAGAAATAGTTCAAGAAGGGTTCAATCTGCTGAATAAATTGAGAGATAACATGTGACATGGTAGAAATTGTGCCTTCGCTCTTCTACATGGGTAGATCTGGTATCGCGGGAAACATTAGAGAAAGAGATTCTCGAAGTAGGGGCCTCAAAATGTCATTTTTTTCCGCGAATAATATGCGACTTAACCATGGCCGGCTAAGAGGGGCGTTCGATGGATACTTAGCATCCGGGCCACCATTTTAAGGGGCCCATTTCTAAAATGGTAGCATCCTGATTTTGCAGATTAAAGCAATAAATCTGTGGAAAATTAAAAATCCAAATATCACGCTTTCTTCACAGTCCATAACCTGTTACGGGGGACAGAGGAAGCGTATAAGGGACTCGTGAAATGTTTGCATCCGGACTCTTTTCTAGATGGCCGGTCCTGACTGTAACCGAAGGGAAAATTGAGTGTGCATGTTGGACATGTATTTATCTCAGCCTGATGTTCCCATTTCGAAGACTTCCATCCATTGAGTTAAATTTATAAAATATCCTTTTGGTTAAACATTGAATACTTGCTGTTCTCCTTCTCAGTGATTCCTATGTGATTTTTATCTTGCTAAATTAATATTTTCAAAAACTATTCATCTGATTAATTTACTATAATGAATAGTAGTAGTACTGTTAAAAGTACTTTGACAGCTAAGGTCATTTTGCATAGCCCTCACCGGGAATCGAACCCAGAACCGCCTTCACCCTCGAATTCGAACGCGTTACCCACATGGCTATCCGAAGGCTCTGTAATGAACAGTTGGCTTTAAATTACCTGTAATATGGTAAATATTGCCTAGAAATACTCTCTTAAAGACCGGAGAAAACATTATTGTCCCACTCACGAAGTCCGTCATATGATATTTATGCCGAGATTGCAATGTCCGGCCAATAATGAATACCTTACTCCTAACAGTGGATATCCTAAATATACCTGTGATACTCCAATACCTACCAAGTTATTAACTTAGGTGCACCACACGACTAAAGGCGGAAAGCGGGATATTTATATAGACATATACTTGTACACTTCGCGGCGAAGTGATTCATAGAGCGCCGGGAATTGATTCCCACCCTCGCCTTAGGAAGCGAAGTGCGCAATGCGGAGATATCTCATGTTCATTCATAATGCCGGGAATGTGCAACATGTCTCTCTATCTCTACCCACATCCCTTTCCCCCAACCCTCTCTCCTTTCCATGGATGGACACTTTCATTCCTGATTTTCACCCCAACCACGTTTCCGAAAGTTGACAGAGACTCTAAGAAGGGGAAGAACTGCCTGCAGTCTTTCTGCTCAACTTTCTCTCTCTCCATCCTCTCTTTCTCTCATTCCAATCTCTATCGGTTTAAGAATTACTACGGCAATGTATTCATCTACTCCACGCTCCAAATACCACATGTTTTCGATTTGAGAGGTTCTCTGCTGGAAAACTGCGTAGGATACGCGGAACTCGGCGTATTTTGCGAAGTGTGCGACGCCCATTTTTCCGTGTTATACGAAGACTAAAACTCGGCTGCGCTATATGAACTTCGGAGATGAAGGCATTTTTCCGTGTTCCGATAATTCTTATGTTTATCTTCAAGAATATCCTCGTAGAAAGGCATTGAATATCTTAGATGTACGGCTTTTTTAGAGTAATACGGTAAAAAACGCGAGAGCAGGTTGGTTCTTTTTCTAGGCAATCCTTATTCGATTTAACTATCGGAAAGAAAAGAACCTTCACACTTCCATACAGGAAAGTCTTACCCATTTATCCTCCCCGCACCTTCACAAAAGATAAAAGCCCGACCATCCACCTCTCCTCCTCTTTTTGCATCGTGGAACCCTTCAGAATGGAGACATTGTTTCCTAAATGCGCATAGGGTGATTCCCAGAAATCGGTAAACGGGAACTTCCCGTTTTCCTTCAAACGCGAGTTCCATCTGTCGATTTACGGCTTACGGTGTGTTTTAAAAAATCTAATTAACTATGGGATTTAAAGGAAAATGTACCAATGTCAATTTTAAAGTTTAGCCGGGAGAATATGTAGTATTAGGATGATAACTCTCATCCTTTTAGGCCAGTGGTGCCTTTTTGCTCAGCGAAACGGATGACTAGGGGTTTACGGACCGCATTTACTCATGCGTATTTTAGGTCCTCAGTAAAAATTCTTTTATATCTCGTNAGTGAAGATAGACCTGGAGATGAGTTGCAAAGGTATTCTCACGGAGAATTTAACAGGATGCATATGCAGACTGGGTTTTAAAAAAACACGGCTTTACCACGAAAATTGTCTGCGAAGAAATAGTTCAAGAAGGGTTCAATCTGCTGAATAAATTGAGAGATAACATGTGACATGAATATATTATAATATGCACCAATATTGTAGATCTAATGTTTGATGTACGAAAAATATATTAATGCGGCAGGAATAAGAAATAGGCCACCAGCTATGAATAACTACTAGCCACGCACCAAGTATTTTCTTTGTCTGGGATTTATACCGAGTGGACATTTTCTCATTGAAAACATTGCCGGAAAATATCGGCTTGTATTAATAAAGATACGGTTATTTGAACAGGGTACAAAAACTATCACATCCGAAAGGGTAGAGGTCCGAGTACGTGGCCTTGAGGTACGCCTTAGGTAATTTTGACTTTGTCCAAACTAAGGTCTTTAAATATTACTTGTAGTTATCTCTCGTAGAGGAAATACTCGATCCAGTAAATAACCTGGTAATTTTAATTTTTAGCGAAGGACTCGTCAAAAGCTTTCTTGAAGTCAAGAAAAATGGCATCTACTTTCTTTTCACGCTAAGAAGACTTTGTGAATGAATAAAGCAAGTTGAGTTTCGCATGATCGCGCCTTTCGAGCTTCCGAAGCATTTTAGTTGATTTAATGTTTTAACAAACTGCGTGATTTTCGTAGCTAAGTTAAAAATTTTAAAGTAAATTATGCAAATTTATTGTAAAAATCAACAACAATAATAAAGAATTATTTTATAATAGTTGTAAATGACAATGGACCAGAAAAACGTGAGCTTCTGTCCTTAACGGTCGTAAGTAAGTAAGTATGGCAGGAAGCTGCCGGAAACTTGTCTCAGGGCGGAGGAAAGTCCGAAGTTACGATCCCCTGTTACTATCCTCTTACTAGTACTCTCTACGGATTCAGTCTTAACGCTTGGAACGACGGAGAACTTCGCTATCATAATTGTCGTTTAAGGAAGAATTCCGACCAATTGAGCACGGCCGTGTAGAAGCCCTTCACAGCTGCAGAATGCGATTCCTCTTTAGCGGTATCGTGCATTTGGCGATATTGTGTCACATCAGTGGCTTCTGTTGACTTTGTTCAGAAACCGGTGCTAAGCGACTAAAGATGGTTGACCTAACAGATTATTGAAGCGACATTTTAAGAAGGATTCCTTGGACCAGTTCCAATTCTCAGCAATGGCTTCGTCAGGATACACGACGAGGCACGAAATGCTTCAGCGGAGAAAAAAAAGTTGAAGCGGTTAAAGACCTGAAAATAGTCGAACTCCGAAAATAGTTGGCATTTTTGTCGGGCATTTTAGTTATTACGGAACGAGTTGAACGAGAAGCATTAACAGCTTAATACGAGAAATTTATGAGCGGGTTATTTTGTCCGAATGATTTTGGGCGATGAAAAGGCGGCCGGAATTCTCCTATCGAGAGATAAATTTAAAGTGTATTGCGTTTTTCGCTCGTGGAGATGGATCTTTTTTGAATAACGATCGTCCTTTGTTGATTTTTGAAGGTTGGATTGCGTTCTTCGCTTATTAGCCAGTCGGTCGTTTACGTTAAGAAATGGAGAAATTTTAGTAGTACGATACTTACTGAGGTGTTGGAGGTGGGCGTACTTAGTAAACGTTATTAAAGCGAGATGATGTGTGTTTAGTCTGTAAATTCATCAGCCTGGAGACTGGTTGGATCATCATACATTCCAACATTATCTAAAATAGGCTTAAGCTTTAGGGGGGAATGAGGTGAGTAGGTAAGATGAGGAGTGAGTTAGTTCACTCTTGCTTTCCTCACTGAGCCAGAAGGCTACGTCTACAATCTATAAGGAAATGGTATTCCTTTGTAAATACCCTGCTAGCCGCCTTTCGGCGTGTGGCAAGGGGTGCATGCTCCATGGCTCTACTTCCCAAATCGATTACTTTTGCGTATCGTTCGCGGAAAATATTAATTCTTGAATCGATTCGTTCTAGCATCTACTTTCCTTATCTTCCTCGCAGTATCAGAACGGCCGTTGTAACATGGTGAACGCATTATATCGGCTACATCAACTGTGAACATGCTTTCTCGGAACTTACTTAGCAAATTTATTATTTGTGGGCTATGATTTGAAAAAAGGTTCACGTAAGGCCCTCTATTTCTTTCCAAAGCACTCAATGAAGAGTGACCAATATTAATACCATTATTCTGCATCATCATTACCTAAACAACTTTCACATTATCACAGCCATGAGCAAGACAGAGACAGCGTAAATGAAAGATACGATTTCCCCTATCCTGTACCAAATGACACATGAAGATATTCCATTCATCAAGATGTACTAACAAGAACTGAGTATTCAGTAAAAATTGAAGTCCTAGCGCAACATCCCTGGGAGGGATAACGGCTTGAAATTTTTCATATTTTATTTATTTGTATGCATCTCCATTCATTTTAATTCTTGTTCACTTTTCACATTAATTGCCATTCTATGAGTGAATCCGGGATGTGTGTCTCAGTGAATAATAAAGGAGTTGTTAGAAATTCTTCTCCATGCATATTACTTCCAAAGACTGGGTAGAAACAATTTCTTTGTACACTGATATTTCTAAATAATACGGGTTGTTTTGTTCTCTGATGAATCTGACCTATGTCATAACCTTCTCGGCTATTTTCACCTATTTTTGTGGTTTTTTGAAACTATTTTCCTATGAAAGATTCCGGTTCCACTCTTTATGGATATGTAGGCTATAAAGCTGTGTTTTATAAATCAATAATCCCCTCTATTCATGTGGATACAGCTTTTAGACTTATTTTACCTAAATCTTCATATTTCCTACCAGCCAACATCGGGAATCTTAGTCGATACATCAGAAGATCATATTTGTTGATCATATTTGTTGTTTGTAATTCTACGGAATTGAATCTTCTTCACAGCTTTCGACAATGATTCTCTCTTTAGCAATTAATTTTGAATAAAAAATAAGATAAGAGTATTTTTGACGGTTTAGTGCATAATTAAACAGCCCATTATTCGACTTTACCGTCGTAAATTTTAGTTCCATCATAGATTTAAAAGCTTGGAACTGATAGCATCCTTATTCTCTTGTTAACCTAAATCACCACCTCGAATTATCTCATCAACTTATCCATTGTTCTCGGCATTAAGACCTCAAAAGTTGGATGCTTACTTCCAAAAAGATGAAATAAGACGAAGTGAAGATAGACCTGGAGATGCGTTGCAAAGGTATTCTCACGGAGAATTTAACAGGATGCATATGCAGACTGGGTTTTAAAAAAACACGGCTTTGCCACGAGAATTGTCTGCGAAGAAATAGTTCAAGAAGGGTTCAATCTGCTGAATAAATTGAGAGATAACATGTGACATGGTAGAAATTGTGCCTTCGCTCTTCTACATGGGTAGATCTGGTATCGCGGGAAACATTAGAGAAAGAGATTCTCGAAGTAGGGGCCTCAAAATGTCATTTTTTTCCGCGAATAATATGCGACTTAACCATGGCCGGCTAAGAGGGGCGTTCGATGGATACTTAGCATCCGGGCCACCATTTTAAGGGGCCCATTTCTAAAATGGTAGCATCCTGATTTTGCAGATTAAAGCAATAAATCTGTGGAAAATTAAAAATCCAAATATCACGCTTTCTTCACAGTCCATAACCTGTTACGGGGGACAGAGGAAGCGTATAAGGGACTCGTGAAATGTTTGCATCCGGACTCTTTTCTAGATGGCCGGTCCTGACTGTAACCGAAGGGATTAATTTACTATAATGAATAGCAGTAGTACGTTAAAAGTACTTCGACAGCTAAGGTCATTTTGCATAGCCCTCACCGGGAATCGAACCCAGAACCGCCTTCACCCTCGAATTCGAACGCGTTACCCTCATGGCTATCCGAAGGCCCTGTAATGAATAGTTGGCTTTAAATTACCTGTAATATGGTAAATATTGCCTAGAAATACTCTCTTAAAGACCGGAAAAAACATTATTGTCCCACTCAGGAAGTCCGTCATATGATATTTATGCCGAGATTGCAATGTCCGGCCATTAATGAATACCTTACTGCTAACAGTGGATATCCTAAATATACCTGTGATACTCCAATACCTACCAAGTTATTAACTTAGGTGCACCACACGACTAAAGGCGGAAAGCGGGATATTTATATAGACATATACTTGTACACTTCGCGGCGAAGTGATTCATAGAGCGCCGGGAATTGATTCCCACCCTCGCCTTAGGAAGCGAAGTGCGCAATGCGGAGATATCTCATGTTCATTCATAATGCCGGGAATGTGCAACATGTCTCTCTATCTCTACCCACATCCCTTTCCCCCAACCCTCTCTCCTTTCCATGGATGGACACTTTCATTCCTGATTTTCACCCCAACCACGTTTCCGAAAGTTGACAGAGACTCTAAGAAGGGGAAGAACTGCCTGCAGTCTTTCTGCTCAACTTTCTCTCTCTCCATCCTCTCTTTCTCTCATTCCAATCTCTATCGGTTTAAGAATTACTACGGCAATGTATTCATCTACTCCACGCTCCAAATACCACATGTTTTCGATTTGAGAGGTTCTCTGCTGGAAAACTGCGTAGGATACGCGGAACTCGGCGTATTTTGCGAAGTGTGCGACGCCCATTTTTCCGTGTTATACGAAGACTAAAACTCGGCTGCGCTATATGAACTTCGGAGATGAAGGCATTTTTCCGTGTTCCGATAATTCTTATGTTTATTTTCAAGAATATCCTCGTAGAAAGGCATTGAATATCTTAGATGTACGGCTTTTTTAGAGTAATACGGTAAAAAACGCGAGAGCAGGTTGGTTCTTTTTCTAGGCAATCCTTATTCGATTTAACTATCGGAAAGAAAAGAACCTTCACACTTCCATACAGGAAAGTCTTACCCATTTATCCTCCCCGCACCTTCACAAAAGATAAAAGCCCGACCATCCACCTCTCCTCCTCTTTTTGCATCGTGGAACCCTTCAGAATGGAGACATTGTTTCCTAAATGCGCATAGGGTGATTCCCAAAAATCGGTAAACGGGAACTTCCCGTTTTCCTTCAAACGCGAGTTCCATCTGTCGATTTACGGCTTACGGTGTGTTTTAAAAAATCTAATTAACTATGGGATTTAAAGGAAAATGTACCAATGTCAATTTTAAAGTTTAGCCGGGAGAATATGTAGTATTAGGACGATAACTCTCATCCTTTTAGGCCAGTGGTGCCTTTTTGCTCGGCGAAACGGATGACTAGGGGTTTACGGACCGCATTTACTCATGCGTATTTTAGGTCCTCAGTAAAAATTCTTTTATATCTCGTGTATAAAATGTATAATCTACCAATCTGTAGACCTTGGAATCGACTAAAGCGAAAATTAGTGCGTAATTGTGTAATTTAATAAATTCTCATTCAATTAAATATCACTTATGATCCACACGCCTAATATCTCCGCTGGCCGAATTTACATACATTTAAGATGGGCCGAAGTTTCTGCACCGCTGATTTAGACGAACGGACGGTATGTTAGACTTTTACAACTCAATCAGATCTGTAGCATTTAATATCCTCAAGTAAAAATAGACAGTTAAAATACTCATTAATAATGGAAATGCAGATTAGAACAGATGTTGAATTTAAATGGCAGTACGAGTAATATGCAATAGAATAAAATATAAGGAGATATTTGAGGGTAAAAATAAAACATCAGAGGTTAATGGAATTTATTATTATATCCGGGTAAATTATTATTATTATTAATAAATTCACACTGCAGAGAGGCAAATAACCAGGTGGCAGTGCCCAATGTCATACAATGATTAAAACATACATGAACTTACGTATCTGAATACAGAGCAAGAAAAAAGGATCAAAATCATAAAACTAATCAAAAGTACAACACTCATCTCATTACTAGACTCATCTTTCTTTATATTCTTGCGGGAGATAATGAAGAACGCCATGGACGGCATAAATGGTGATAAATATAAGATGTTAAATCCTGTATCCAGATAGCTGACGGTAATGGAATCAGTAAAAATACAAATGAAGTTGTAGGAAAAATGATTCTAAGGGGATTGGGAGCCAACAGGCAATGTTCACCAATTTGTTTTTAAGCGCTACTATCTCAAATGCAACTTATCAAGAGGGACGGGGAATGATTGACGTTATGTAAAACGTCGAGTATAATTTACGATAGAGAAATAATCGTGCTTGGGTTGGATTTATGAAGTACAATGTAAATATTCTTAATTCAACCTCCTACTAGATGTATTATCTACTTTTTTTTCTACTTACGAAAGGCTGAGATACATATCAATCCGAACATTTTAAGATAAAGAATACCTCTATCATCACGTATCGACATTAATTCTTACACAATCCCATTATCTTGCCGAAATATAAGTGCATACGGATCCAAATTTCGATGCAGCTCCAATTTTCACACGATTTTATGGTCTGTAGCGTTCTATTTGTCCACCGTTCATCTATAGATACATTACGAACAACTCAGTTTCGTTCCGCAATGTAATTTGTCTAATAGATCCTTCAGCATTCCCGTTTTCCTCAAGCTAACGAGGGCTTAAATATGGTTTTGCTCAAGATTTATTACAACATTGCTCTATAGAACCTACGTATACTATAAGAAAATAAATTTTTGACCCCTTTGTCAGCTATCCGTTGAAACAAATCATGAATTCAAGAGTCTTGATCTGAATTAGATCTTCATCACAGATATAGTATTCCTAGAATCAGTGATATTAAATATTAAATTTGGCCTGTTTCTGTTATTGGGGATAAAGTCATCATATACACATACGATGCGGTATGGCTCATAGTTTCCAAACATATTCTAATATTCTAGTATCGATACATGTAGACGAAGATTGGCCGGAGTGAAGCTGAAATGTTTGCGAAATGACCTCAGCTAATCAACTGTTCTAGCTACTCGGTAATTGTGCCCCTCTATGAGGCTGGCCTTGGCATACAGCATCTCTTGCACCCGGACAATTACGCCAACGAACAATCATTGCCATTGCCCCATAGCTATTCTTGCTTTCTATCTTTCTATCCCATATCCACTGGCATAAACCACTGTACATTCATATTATATTTATTTAATTTACCATAAACATTATTTGATCATTAGCCCTTACTATGGATCATCTTTCTGTATCTTACTTCTAGAGTTTGGAGCGCTCTAATCATACATTCCTACAGATACCACGGTGTGGGGAAAGAGTAGTTTAATTAGCATCTTTTGCCAATGAAGTATTTTCGACGTAGTTTTTTAGCAGTAATTTCTGGATGTTATAGTCTCATAAGGTTGTAGGACGTTAACAAGTCTGGTTAGAATTATAAAATGATGCGATGATAGGCAACAAGGATTAAATGTACTGAGAGGTTCATTAATTAATTTCTTCGAAATAAAGTCTTCGAAAAAATGGAAAAATTTTCATGAAACTAAATACGGTGTGGTATCTTAGAGTAGTCCTTGCCAATAATTTATCATGGAGTACTCACATCCGTAACATGAATGAGCGGGCACTCAAAGAACTCTTTAGTCAAGTAATGAGAATAATCGGTAGGAGCCAAGGTAAAGTCTGTGAGCGATATTACTCCCCATTTTAATAATAATAATAATGATAAAAATACTTTACTTCAGGGCGAGATTGAGAGTAGTTAGTCTTCTTACATCCAACCCTAATTTTAAGTATACATGCAGCGTACAAATCCTGCAATAAAGTGTTGTATTCGAGAATTAGTGAAGTTACAGCGAAAGGAAGTCTGTTAAGAACCACTAGCTGCGAAAGTGTGTCTCAGATGCTTCAGGAGGTAGGATGGGAATCTTTGGAAGAAAGTAGATTTCAACTTAGGATTACTTAGCTAATTAGAACCATAGACTATACGTTTTAGGGTACTTGGAAGATATTGTGCGTAAATGAGCCGATCTGACGCTGCATAGGAAATCAGAGAAATAGATGCCTCAACTATTCCGTTCATGAATTCATTTCTTTCCGCGAACGAAACGCAATTGTAACTGATGATGCACACACATCATACCACACTCCAAAAAGCGGCTTGCAGAATTATCCTCTTCCCATTTTTTTCTATAATTGGGCTTGGAATAAGACATATTTTCATTTCTTAATTTGAGTTCTCATACTTAACTAAGAAGGGAAAGAAAGCCTTCTTTGCCCTTGGATAATCTAATATTATATTTCAATTTTTTATTTCCTTAAATTTTAACCTGTTTACGGTATGTGTCAGTTCACATACCTGGTAAAACAATAGAGAGGTACAAATGTAACATAGATCAATGAAAGCATGCTAGACAAGATCAATATACTCGACAGCTTAACTGAGATATCTTCTTGAAAGTAAAATGTAGTCAAAAAAGCAGCAAAATCTAAATACTAGATATATCGGGCGCGGCTGAATTTCAAACCACTCTCTTCTACGAGATATGCGTAGGGAAAGTGTTTAAATGTATATGTAGATATCTTTCAGCCACCGCTGTGAGTGTCTACAACTGCCTGCGGATGTAGATGGTAAATTTTTCTCTAGTTAGGAGGATATTGGGGATGGAGGACTATGAACGGATACAAATTCTTCCTCACCTTGCTTCCTCACGAAATAAAATTAAAGTCACCGCGGTACTTACGAGAAAAACCTGAACGAAGATCTGTATGGTACTCCGATAGCCAGATTCGATTCTTTCCATTCAATACTAATTTTATCTCGTCAAACGTGTGCGCCGAAATTCTTGGCGAGAGAGGAAGTGCTTGACGTGAAATCCGGATCCGAAGAAACGCTCAATAAGCGAAACGGAGCCATTATGTTATCCTTTAGCCCGCGGTATCCCGAATCCGAGAGGTAGTCATCGACTGTAGAAAATTCTTTACGACGACCTCAAAGCGATCGTTCCTTCGATCCTGAAGGCGCTTTGTTTAAATTTACGCCGCCATTATGCCAGCCACGGCGTTGAAAAAAATAGTATTGGGGGGCCTTAAATAGCTCTCGTAAATCTTCTGTTAACACAAACGAACTTAATACCTCCTCGACTCCTGCCGAAGACGTCAGACATGGAAGGATTTGCGTGAAAGCGCTCGCCCGCCGTCATCAGTGGCTTTTCTTCCACATCCAGGACGTTTGGAAGAGTTCAATCTGTTGGATCTATGACGTCAAAGTCTGACGCCACGTGAAGGCGGTTAAAATTTTAATGTTTTAGTTTCTTGTGAAGAGGATTTCCGATGGGAAGCTATTAGGTACACAAGCTCCTTTCCTCCGTTGAGAAATATCTGACCCAAATCTAAATTTATTCCTCGGGATTTCAAACTGAGATCGGTAAGTGGTTGTTTGTTTTAAAAATCAATATCGAGCAGTGCCATACCAAATCAATGTCAATAATATACTTCAGCGGAAAATTTTCCGTCTTGGACGCTGTGGTGATACGTTGGTTCATGTTAACCTTCTCGCGTTTTCGAGTTTCGGTTTGATTTGAACCCGGAGGTGCTCGATTTGCGGTTTTGAATCGTTGGAAAATTGCTATTGGTTTAGATCGGGATAAATTGGGGGCTAACCAATGGCAATATTTTCAACGATTTTCAATTCCCCAAGAGAGAGATAATCGATATTTTGCGACTTCAATCGATTACATCCGTGGGGGACTTTTTAATGTTATCTAATGAAGACCTTCGGACGCTTATATTTTCTTCATCCATCAAACCAACGTGGATTTATAGAACACGATGAGAAGAAAATGTCTGTCTACAGTCTTCAGCCTGGTTTGAGCCTCATCCCTCCGCCATTAGCAACGTAAAGCTTTGGAGCTGAGGCGACCAGGTGAAATGAGGAGTGAGGTAGTTTACCATTGCTTTCCTCACTGATACAGAATACTAAAAGTAGAACATGTACACGTAAGTGAAACACAGTGACTTTACGAGTAACACTTTTCGTAGCATTAAAAAATGAGAGATCGTAATTAATGTCATTATTCAGCATTACTCATACCTCAGTAGCTTTCATATGATCACAGTCATGAACAAAACTGAGAGAAAAGTTAATGAAAGGTACATTTTTCTATACCCATACCATAAGGCTATACCATACTATACCATAAGACGAAAACGAAAAATATTCCATTCATCTGGACATGGTGAATGAATAAGGTGAACAAAATAGGAATAGAGAAAAAACTTTTCATCTTTACACAGTTTCTTAACTCCATCATGTCAAATATGCGTAGGCCCATACGGTCACGTTATTTCAATGATAGTTGAGACTAAAGCACAATTCGCAATTCCTCGAAATTTCCATTAACCTAACGAACTTACTTTCAGCATTCTGGATAGAACGTCATGACGAACCAAATTCGAAGCTGTACAAACACGAATCGTTGCTTTATTGCCCATTCATTGCGACGGATTCCGGATTCGACAAGTACAATTGATACCTCGCAAATCCTTCGCCATTCGCGTATATGTGAAGAGTTCCGACGTTCAAATAACCGTCGCCCTTTCGACAAACAAGTTTCGATTAAACTCTTTTGAGTCTCCGCGAGACAATCCGTTTCGTCATATTAAATTTTGATGCGAAAAATCCCATTTTGGGGAGATACCTCTCCGGTTTTCTTCCTCTTGTCAGTTCAAATGACTGGGGGATATAAGACTTTCCTCTTTGACCTTTCGATACCGTGTATTTTTAAAACGATGCATTCTATTTCGGGTTCTCCAGCGCTGGAAACTTAATATACCTGGAATGAAACCTTGCTGTGACCTTATGGGGTTGACGTTGAACTAGAAGTTTTCGCAAAATTCGAAAATTGAGGCTTAACCTTTAAACGAATGATACTCTCAAGAAATCGTGCCTCAGATACTCAATGATGAAAGGTTGCGTGAACCTCGTTTCTTCCGTTTATTACCGACATTTTTGTTGAATGCGGTCCGCAAAGTGGACCAGATTCAAAATCATTCGCAAGATTCAAAAGTACGCCAACAATGTACTTGAATATTTTTTCTACGTTTCCTCTTGCGAATAATAATTGGAACTGCAAGTAGGCCGAGTAGGTTGAGAAGCCTCAGATCAGAATACATGCTAATCGTTGTAAGTAGCTCATTATTGACATTCTCATCATAATTTTTCTTTAAACTTCGTTCTATTTTCATCAAAACTTTACTTAATTGAATGGTTCATGCGATACATGTAATTAGGGATTAGCTGCTCAAAAACTAAGAAAAAGAATTAAGATTGCTCTAAAATGTACGTGATTCGACAAGTATTTTATTTTTACAAGACATCGATACGGATTTTAGTATTTTATCTCTTCTGACTTCGCTTTTTAATTTAAATCGACGCATATTTTCATCTTTATGCAGTTTAACTTCTGAATGTATGTTATCTTCCCAATGATAATACAATTATTCATCCAAATCTTGCATATGACTGTTTAATTACTCTTAAGCTGTAATTTTCGACAGAATCAAACTTCGGATGACACTGATCATTTTCATCTGCTCAATGATTAGCTTCTAACGAACATCTCACTGTTATGAACATGAAAACATTTAATAACTATGCGAGGAGTAAATATTCCAATAATTTATCGCCATCTCCCACGGATATATTCCTTGGAAGTTGATAGGAAAAGTTAGTAGTACAATCGCTCATAACACGATACATGGTTTATAATTTGAAACTTTAAAATTCCCTGATTATATTTGCGTGCTTCACGAATTACCATTTAAGGGAATATAACTGTCGGAAAGTTCAAGAGTTCCTTTCAACAGCCCAATAAATATCTAATACCCGTAACGGCTTAAGAGAATGTTACTATTAAATATTTACGAAATAGAACGTCCGTGAAATTAATCCGTTGACGTTTTTGTCAAGAAAAAAATAACTACCCAAATATAGAATGAATATTTGATAACATCTAATTAAGTAGCGGATATAGTTTCGGCCTTAACTTGGTGGTTCTCCATAATCAATAAAACACAAATGGAGAGAATGAATTAATTTATACTGAACCACACCAAAACGAAATGCGTCGAAACCGGTCGTGTTTTGTAATTTTTTTGTGTGGTTCAGTATAAACTAATTTATTCTCTCCATTAGTGTTCTATTGAACATCTAATTAAGCCTTGAAAAATGAGAGTACTTATATAAAGGGAAATTAAGATTTCATAGTAATGATGTAAATAGTGTAGTCGTGATAATTTTCAAAATAAACCTTTTCGCGAGGAAATCGCAGAAGAATTTTTACTTGTATGTGTACCGTGTACTTATAATACTTTGTCTTTTTTAACACAACATACTATATGCTTATTTTACTCGCCAGAAAACCCACAGCATTTTCTCGGGCCTTCTTTTTTCCCAGATATAATCAATATTCGATTAATACCACCCGTTTTCATCCGCTAGAGTATAAAAATATACGCGAATCGATAAAGATTTCTTAAATAAAACTCCCCAGTATTGGTTACAAAGTCGCACTGAAGAACTGAGCGGCATCAGATTCCTTAAAATTGATTCTACTAATTTAATTTATAGCAGTGGAAATCGTTCAAAGAAAAAAAATAAAATGATCTTATTCATTTGCATTTTCATTTTTGAAATACATACGCAATACATACTAAACATATTTGTGGGACAACTAAATTAGTTATCCTTAGCAATATTTCCGTTGATGAATTTCCGGTGAAATATAATCGTTGCTTTTTACGGAAACCGCCGCAGGTGAGTAATATCTCTCGAGAAAATGGCAAATTTACTGCAGAAGCAAGAAAAAGCATATAACAGAATTCTGGGAGGGTGGAAAAAGACTACAGGGCAACTTTTTGCATAGGTGCATAAATAGAGAGAGAATTTAGAAGATATTTTTCAACTCATTGAGAAGGAGGTACTATAAGAGGGATATTAATTGCGTTACGGAATATTAGCGCAAATTGTATTTGCATCAATGGATTAAATCAAAACTTTCTACACTTGCAGTTATATTCAAACTTTCTTTGCTTGGAGCAGCAGAATTCACTTAGACCGCAAAATTCGTAATAATATTTCAGATTTTCAATGATAAAATTAGCCTTGCTTAGCATAAATTTCGAATTAGGGAAAATCTCTTGAATCAGCTGACTCACCTTGTAATACAAGCAGAAGTATCTCACGTTTTCAAACGTATATGCATGCCTTCATTCAAGTAATTACGTATTCTATTCACGTGCCCGAATGGGAATGTTCATAGTGTTTTATCAGTTTGAAATTCTGCATTGATTCTTGCCTTATGTACAGTAATAGAACTCAAGTTTGATGTGGAAGCCTTCTTGGTGGGCTCCCGAATAGCCAAATGGGCTACGTGTTCGACTTCAGTGAAAGCGATTCCGGGTTCGATTCCCGGCGAGAGCCTACGTGCGAAATGACCTCAGCTGTCGAAGCACTTTTAAAATTACTATTATGCCTTTTTGGTTGAATCTACAGCAATCCTTTCATCGAATCCTACATATTAAGTTGCTATCAAATGATGGTAATACCACTCCACNGTCGCGTCACTCTGCTACGTAGCAATTTTCGTGCAGGTATAGCATTTTATGAAAATGAGAGTTAAACGTAACGAGTGAATTATATATATATATATATATATATATTCATCTGAGAGAAACGCAGGAAAGCCAGTCAAAAAACGCTAATACTAAAGATCGCACGTCCTCGCATCCCTTCTTGCCCTCCGGAAGGACACCTCCCCAACCCCTTTGCCCCCCTTCGGCACCCAACGAAACTGCATGCGGAGACAGACGTTTGGAGAAGATAGTCGGCAATCCCCTTTTCGTTCGATATGAAAGTGCAGGTCCTCACAGGGAAAAAAAACCCTCTCGCAGGTCCGCCATTTCGATGTCCTGGAAAAGACCTCTCCCTCCCCGAAACTCTTTGTGAGACCTCGTACCGAGTTCGAAGCCTAGTCGGAGACCTCCCTTTGCCTCCCGTGCCGTTATTCGAGGGTGCCAGAGAGCAGGGCTGCGTCGACGACGGCAGATCGTCCTACGGTTGGGAGGGGTCGAAGGATATGGAGGCAAGGGAGGCGGACGGGGGGAGGAGTAGGCGGGCCAAGCTTCCAACATCGATCCGACAGCTCCGTTCTCTCCCGCCCCCCTCCCTCTTGTTTCCTCTTTCACACTCTCTCACTTTTTCCGCCTTTCTCGACATCTCTCTTCCCTCCTCTCTTCTTTGCTTAAGTCTTTAACGACTCTCCTGACGTGAATCTTCGTCATGGATCGACGTACGCGTTCGGCACGCCGACGTCTGAGGATGGAAATCCGAGGCGAACGACGTCGTCATCATCTGCGGCCGTTCCCTTTGATGCTGAGCTAATCTAGGTGGAGCTGAATTTTGGAAAAATATCTCCCAACTGGTTCATTTAGGCCTCTCCTGCTCCCAGACCCTCTTCGATATTAACTTAATATCTCTCCTCGTTTGGTTTTCTTATAATTTTCGCTCTCCCGACCTCTTCAACCCTTCGTTCTTGTAGCAATCTCTGACCATTTTCTTTTCTTCCACCATTTGAGGACCTCCTTGCTTTGCTCTCATTTCTGTCGGGCTCTTCCCAACTGTAGTTCCTCTCTAAATCCCTTTAAAGTTACGTTTTACACGTACAAATCGCGATTTTTTCCCGTGAACCGCGAATCTTTGCACGGAACTTAATTAATTTGGATCTAGTTGTACGTTACCACCTTTATCTCTCCTTACACATTCACTTCTAAGCTCATTATCACTTTTACGTTTCAGTGTTCTTTTCCTTTGATAATCTATATGCTTCTCAGATATGCTCCGCAGTCCATACACGCAGCACCTTCCTATGCTCGTCTGCAGTGTGAAGCTTTCCATTGCGTTGAGAAGTATCGTAGTTCTGATACCGAACGGAATAACGCTTCTGTTTATCCACGTTTCACGAAGAAGTACGTTGCTTATTGCGCATTGCTGTTTTCAACCAAATTTGGCGGTGGCTTATCGATGTTCACAGAGAAATAGATTCGCCTGTCTCTCCTCTCTATAGCTACTCGTTTTTAAGTCTAGCTCTTTTTCTGCTTAAAGTCGTGTGTCTTGGACCACCTTTCTCTCTTGTTTCAGTCATTCCGCTCTGCGTTTCAATTCACTCAATTTTCTCCTGCTTGTCCCCTTGAACCCTTCACAATATCTCATTCTCTTTTCTTCCCCCTATGTTTCCATTTCTTTATGTACTCATGCATCTATGACCGCTGCCTTTCTTCTCACATCAATAAAGTTCACCTATTTTTCATCTACAAATACTTCTTCAGAAATGTCCCCATCAAATAGCATTGTCAATACGAGTATCTAATTCGCCATTTAACCATAAGGAAAATTATCTTCCATTTCCTTCTGTATGCAATGTCTCGAAATATTGCTGGCTTTCACAAGGATTAGGGGAAGGAGAATAACATAGCACGGAAGACCCGTGCGGCTGAAACCCAAGGAATAACACGAGTGAAATATAGCGACATGACTGGGACTCGAACGCAAGTCTTCCACTTTTCGGGTAGGTATTCTAACCACTGAACGACCATGCCGCGTCTAATTCACACTGTTTAGGATTGCTTTTGTGAGGATTTTGTTTGCTTTTCAGGTAGATCTGGGTTCGAGTCCCATTCATGTCGCTGTTTTTCACACCTGTCATTCCCTATTGTTGGCTTTAACTTGCTTATCCGTTCTCGAGCTCTGCAACGAAATATTTTCCCAGAGCTTCTCTACCGTTATTTTCTTGCAATAGCATAATCTATAATTAAAGTTTTCTTGACATGGACACATAATATTTATTGCATTCATCCTTATATTTATGTATTCTGCAATCCAATATGATGTTACAGCTTGGAAAAGTTTCAACCAGGGGCAATTTAATCAGCGACGGATGAAAATGGGATTTTATCGTTTGTTTTTATAACACAATCATCACAATCACAAACTCAGAAGCATTGCATCTGTTGGGTATAGAATAGGATGTAGAATTATGCTGAAATATTTGAAAATTCAAGTAAAAATTTGGGAACATATTCGAACCTTTTGTGGTATATTTTTGGAATTTAGTTGTTTTTAGGGGGTTATAAATCGAGATCAAGCAGGATACGTACGAGAGAAAGCTAAGCTTAAAACAATTCTTCGCCTACTCAATGATTTCTATTAACTGCTTCTTTCGCATAATAAAAACACTGTCAATCTGCAATTAACCTTCGAAATTTTAACAATTCGCCATCGCCTCACATTGCACAATTGTAGCTAAAAATAAGAACGAGCGTCTCTCGATCCTCTCTCTCTCCCTAACAACAAGAACGTAGAAATAAGATGAAAACAAATGCCGACCTTTCCGTAACAGCATCTACGCATCGTAATATTTGACGTAATTTGACGACTCGCTTTCTCCTTATACGAGCATTAATAGTTCTTCAACGAAATTTAATACATGCACATAGAGAATTAAATAGATAATTTGGTTAATTTATCACTTATTCAGATTCTTGAGAAAATGTATCCCTTCACACCCTTACCCTTTACATACTAGGGTACGACCTTCAATAAAAATAGTAGGGTTATCGGTTAATTTCCCAGGAAGGCACCTATTGTGAATGTGCTATATTAATATGACGTGGAGATGAAAAATCTCATAATTTCTTCTGGGATTCAATCCTTTAATGCAGTATGAAGCACCCAAAAAACATTATGGTGTATAGAGTACTACACTGTAATGATAAAAACTATATCAACTTAGGTATACAACACTGTATAAGAAAAACGCTACAGAAAAAATATGTACATATCGGAGAGAAGTTAGAAGATTTCTAACTTTAGAAGTTACAAGATTTCAACAAAGGATTAATTTACTGGATACATTTAGAGGAAGCATGTTCAGAGATGAAGTAGCCGATATAATGCGTCCATCATGTTACATAGGCCGTTCTGATACTGCGAGAAAGATCAGGGAGATAGATGCTAGAACCAATCGATTCAAGAACTTTTTTCCGTGAACGATACGCGAAAGTTATAAATTAGGGAAACAGAGTCATGATGGATGCACCCCCTGCCACACGCCTAAGGCGGCTTGCAGGGTAACTACATGGACATGGACAAAGAAATACTCTTCTCAAGGCCACATTTTACTGGTAAAGTTGCAAACTGTGATATAGTGTATTTTCATTAATTTGATACGCAATTGATTCTTTCTCTTTGACTCGCTACAACCTAACCTGTTTGATGCCTACGGTAAGAGAATAATATGGAAGTATCTAAGAGCTAATATGATAGAGAGAGTAAGGGAACTAAAATTGTAATCTAAGGATTTTATGCAGTGTCCTGAAGAAATGGGTTGGTGACGAGGAGAGTGGAATGAATGAAACAAGATAAAAAGAAGGAATCGCGTGATGTCCCAAAAATGAGCGATCCTGAAGAATAGTTTACACATCAAAGAAGTTATCCAAAACTCCTCAATTTTGATATTTATGCATTGAGAATCCTTTCAATCGATGATTTTGTCCAGGCATACCTTTGTCTGGAGTAAATTTCAGTTAAACGATACAGACTCAGGGCTAACCTTGTGGTAGATTGTTTTTCTGTGGTATAGTAAAAAGTTCACAGTAATGGAGCGTTTTAATATGTTTAAATTTCAGTTGTTTATCTCCTCCTTCGACTAATAATTTAGGGCTTAAAATCAAAAGAAGTTCGGCTGATTACGAATAATAGTGGGTGGAATGTCTTGCCATGTACGGTGAACCAAGATTTTATTTTGATGAAGCAAATATATGCAAAGTAGTTCTCTTTAATATTCATCATAATCTCAATCTATTTCTCTCATTAGCTAGAATTTTGGAAGTTTTTTTGCTTTCTCTAGTAATGAATAATTGAAATCTTGTTCTATAAACGTAAAGTCGCTTTCTCCGAACATTAATCACCGCGAATAACAAGTGTGAAAAAAAAAATAAATAACAAGTGTGAAAAATAGCGACACGACTGGGACTCGAACCCAGGTATCCCACTTTCCGGGCAGGTATTCTAACCACTGAACTACCGTGCCCTTATTCCTTTGGGATTTTCCGTAGGTTTTCAATCTACTATGACACCTTCCTTTCCTTTAATCCATTAATCACCGCGTTTGCGGTAGAACAGAAAAAAAAGTTTTTATACATACATACATAAGTGTTCTACCTTTCGGTAGGTCCATGTGCCCTAATATTCCCTATTCATAGCCCTTTCCTTCGCTACCTGGTAACTTACCCCACCTGTTATGTCATCTAACATTTCTTGCCTTTGTCTTCTCCTCTGTCTTTTCCCTTGCATTCTACCCTCTACTACATTCTTCAGCAATCCCTCTCCTCTCAATATCTGACCCACCCATTTCTTTTGTCGGCCCTTAATTACTTTTTTTATACATATAATGCGCGGTTTCAATAGTATAGTAAGGCAAATGAAATTTTTCGTCGATATAACATTTCGGTACTGAGAAAATAAGTTGAACTGTTATCCCACCATGTCTATGAATTTTATTCACTTCATGTATAAATTATATGTAAATGTGATAAAATTCATTTTTTCTATATTAATTGTATCTCAGAATCTCAGGCAATCAGAACATAACAACAAATAACTCCGAAATAATCGGTGCAAATTACGGAACTTAAAAAAACGACCCAAGCAAAATTTCAACTGTATTCAACGAATGATATGTCAGAAAGATATAACATAATATGGAAGTGCCTTAAAGGTAACATGTCCTGAGAAGAGTAAGAAAATTACCAAAATAAATTAATTTTTGACGTACATTTGTGATTCAAATGGAATGGTTATTTGTTGTTAACAACCATTTTAAACTTTTATTTTTTCCTAGTTTTCAAATTTTAATAATACAATGGTATGCGACCTAATGGATCCAACAATTTTTTCTAGCAGTAATGTAGGTGAACTATCTTCAAATGACCGTTGAATTTTAAAAATTCCAATAGTCGAGAATGTTTTGAGACGATCCCCAGTTTTTTAATTTTTACGGAGGACAGGAAATTGTGATGAGGATGTGCACATTATATTTCGGTCCTTAATTAACGCTTATCTAAAAACCTTCTTCCCGTTTTCTTAGCCTTGCCTCTATTTTGATAAGCCTTTTCCGTCGAGGTGGAGATATCTTTCTTCCTTCCTCCTGCACTGATGTCATAACTGAGCTTCTGAATAGTTCAAGTTCCAGACTCATACGAATACTAATCTAAAAGGAGTTGATCTATTGCTTCGTACCACGTAATATCAGAGATATATCCAAATGGGGAAATTATTTCAATTTGAACAATTATTGCGTTTTATATCGCCATTGGCGATTCATTAAGTTCTGCAGTCAGTTACGGCGATAGAACTCAGCAGCCAAAGGCAGTTTCCAATTGACATTCTGACTTATACTCTAAGAAAATCTCTGTCAGTTTGAGTTTTCTTCAGCCATGATTAGCGATGAAATTAATGATTTTAATCGTTTGTGCGTAATTTTGAGCTTCTTGTCTATATATTGCGTTTCACTCCCAATTAACAATCAAATTAAACAAAAATTATGGGTTATTAGCTATGGGTTAGTTGGAGGAGGAGACTTTCTATCCCACTCTCGCCCAAATGAAGACGATTTATTATTATTATTCATCAAATTACACATCAAATACAGAGACAGGATTCTAATAAACGTCTCGAATCGTGTATTCCGAGAAACCTGTATTGACCGACCTAGAAACTTCACGTTACTCTTGGTAGTGTTACGTGTTTTTTTTTTGTGCTTTGTCAGCTAAGGTCATTTCGCATATACGAATAAAATCCACAGTCGATTTTGCATCTAGCGCGAGACCTTTTTCACCAAAGGTCCCAGATAAATTTAAATTTGTTTATCTGGGACCCCAATTCCTCTTGCTATTTACGTAAAATTACAGGGGTTACGGACCCAATGATATGTTACGTCTTTATGTTAGGCGAGATTTAGACTAAAAAGTCTCTTCTTCCATCTAACCTGTCGTTAATGTTATCAATAAAAACATGAATACATTTGTAAATAGAAATAGAGAGGAAAACTTAAGATGAATTTGTGGATGTAAAATACCTGAATAGTAACTTAGGAAAAAATACCTCTACAGCAGGAAAACATCACAGAGAAGGGGGAAGTAATTAAATGCTCTTTGAATCTGATTATTGCCTTACGCCTTGTTTGCCCAATATATCTTAAACCACATTAAACGAACTTCATATATACCAGATCTGTCTAAGATGTCATCTTTATCTTTAGTGGAGTCTAACTATTTTTAAGGTTAAAATTATAACAGTAACTAACTTTAATATTTTTCTGTTTGAAAATATTTTCCAAGCCTTTCTTAATTTAATTTACTAAAGCAATAAAAAATCATGAAAATAGCATTTTAACCGAAACGTCCTAAAATTAAATTCTTTTCAAAATTTAAGTAATAGTGTTCAATTGAAAAATTACTTACGAAGCATTGAGGAAATCAAAAACACTGCATTTTATAGTATGCACACCGCATGAAAATGTAACTTCATAAATCACGCCATCAAATGGGAGTTTACATCAGAATTATTTAATAAACGGCACATTTGAAATGTGTTCCAGGTCGCATCCGTGATTCTTATTCCGTGCTTCCGTTAGAAAAATTTCCCCTCGCATACGAAACCAGTAAAATGGCTCGCCCTCTTCCCAAGGAGAAACGGACACGAAAAAAGTCTGACGGGCCGGGGACTCAAACCCGGGTCTCCTAATGACCGGTTGGTTGCTCTATCCATTGAGATATCCCTCCAGAACGTTTCTCCATGCCGTTTGGGAGACTTTGTAGGCAAGGATAGCTCAATGGATAGGGCAACTAACCGGCAACAGGGAGACCCGAGTTCGAGTCCCGGTCCCGTCAGACTTTTTCCATGCCCGTTTCTCCTTGGGAATGTTCCTAGGTGCACGCCTTACTGTGTCACCTAGTCACCTAAACCCTTTTCCTTGTATGGCTCCCTCTGTTTTCAACGGAACAGGCGATAGTAAAATGGTAACGTCTCCATTATGAAACACAACCAACTTTCCTTCTGCATGAAATTCTACCCATTCATGGCAGAGTTCCGGATTCACGCCGGATCGACACCGTAACGACATACTGTTGATAAAATGGCGAAAATCCGCAAAAAAAAGTGAAGAGGGTAGCGATGGGACTCGCGACAAAAAATTCCCTCTCGAGAAAATGTAAGATAATCACAAGGAGCGGACTGGGAGATTTTTACCCCGAGGAAAACGGGACTTAATAACTTCGGCAGCCTCACGTCACAAGATGTGAAAAAAGTGACGGAAGCAACACATGAAGAAGTGATCTGGGCGCAGGTTCATTTTCCAGGAGCGCAACTAAGAGACAAGTTTACTTTTTATAGACGACGAGATGTAAAAAGCCCTCTTGAGGTTCAGCCCTCGGAGTGGGAGCGAGGCTGTGTTGCCACTTCGCTGCTAATCCCCGCGCAATGCGTCACTCGGACGGTGTCATGGTGACACCGAACGGCAACGTCGTCGGCCACTCATTCTCCCCAGCGTAAATACGAGCCCCGCGACTCGCTCCTTTCAAAGGCTTTCTTAAATCATGTGAAACATAGATTATTTTCTTCCCTTTCATTAATGTGGAGTGCATGCTCCCTTTTACTCGCCATTCCGAGATCCAAGGGGGCTCTATTATTACCGAGGTTTCTCTTTTTTCCTCCGCGCGCAGTATTTGTAAGGAGCGAAGTCCTCTATTCATGACTCGACCGTATAAATAAGACGAAGGCTGGGCTGTCGTTGAAAGAATTTCGCTCAAAAGACGATGAGGAGAGTCCATCAATTGAAGCTGCCCCGTGACGTATGCAAGTCAGTAACCCAGCTTTAATGACGATCCTTATCCATGTATTTCTGGGCTCCCTGCATCTTAAACGTTGAATAATATCTAGATTCCACGCTCTCCTAAACAATATGAGGTTTTGAGGGTGCAGTTTTTAAAACTCAGCGAGTTGTAGAATTTCTAGCGCATATTTCAGTTTAATGGTAGCAAGGATTCCTCTTTTTTACTGCTTTTCAGCCAGAAAGTAACATTCAACTGCCCATACTTTTTCCGTTACATTTACGATATCTCTGGAGCCATCTACAGTTATATACATATAACAATATCTCTAGATAGTTCTGGAGATATTTTTACATGTGTACAACTCTAGAATGTTATGTCATATGTGTATATATAAATATCTCTAGATCTAGTTTTGTAGATATTGTTGTAGATGTATAAAACAATATGCCTAGAGCTTTAGCTAATTATTCTAATATTATGGGATTATTCCTCAACAATCTTCAAAATTGTATGTAGATGTAGAAAAATTGTTCGCTGTTACATTGCGGGGAAACCGGACAAATGATTTTTTTCTTCTTAAGTACTTCTAAATCAAATTATCGGTTAGTTTTTCTCGAGACGCACAGTTAATTTCCTTATCTCTATACGAGCGAAGTTTACATTCAGGGTTGCACAACTATTTAGTTAAAATATCCTACGGAACGTATGGTAAGCTCTAATACTTTAAAAAGCTCACAGCTAAGTCCAAGAGTTGATCTTAGTTAACTACTGTAGTCGCAAATATCCTCATTTGACTTTTTCAACTGTATTATCGGAGGAATTCCAAAGGATTTATAGCTCTTAGATTTATGGGTGCATTGCTAAAGTGTCGTTGTGAAAGTTATCCATTTTTAGTCACCTCAGATTTCTATTTCGCTAGCGGCCGTTTTTCCCACGAAATAATGGCCAAAATCGAAAAACGCCCACATGAGACCAAAGAAACAACTACGTTTAATTCTACATAATTTGACGAATCTAGATAGTTGACCTCTTTGCACGGGTATTATGAGGTGCATGTTTAACTTAAGTCTTTCATGGAAATAGTTGTTGAAATGAATTCATAGTGTTAACGAGCTCCCTTCGCCGTAACTACATAAATTTGCTGTTAATAATTTAACTATCCGAAATAGGCGTAGCGAATAATAATTAAGTTAGCTGCCTCTATTTTTGTTCAAAGAAACTGATATTTGCTGAATCATGCTCGATATCCACACTGTACTTTCATAAATCTGTTCGAAACAACGAACTTCATACCAAAACTATGTTTATTCCGAACTGAACCTTCAAACATCCTGGAAGTGCAATAACTACTGTCACAGAAACTACTTCGGAATAGCTTCTTGAAGCATAAACCGAATTAAACTACTTTCTCACATGAAATAAAGAAAAAGACTTGGTGATTTCCACAAGATCTTTATTTTATTTTATTTCATGATAATCTTGTGGAAATCACCAAGTCTTTTTCTTTATTTCATTATGTCTTTCCACGAAGTACGGCCAGAACGAGTTGATTTTATACTTTCTCACATATTATATACAAGACATATACACGAACGTCATAGAATTTGCTGAGTTTTAATTTCCACGTAGAAATCGTCTTCCTGTGTGCTGATAAAATCGCATTAATTCGAAACAAAAAGACGGATGTTACTAATAACTCCATCTGTACAATAAGATATCTAGGAAAGCTTCATATTGATTTTCCGAATGGGCTGTTGTTGCAAATGATCGACGAAGCAATTTCCATTTTAAATTTTATTTTGATATTCTGCCTTGAAAAGTTTTCACCTTTGCCATCGTATTATCACTTGTTTGTTTTGTTATTGGATCATTAAGTTTTCAATACTCATCCAGATTGGTAAGGATTCCCTTTTACCATCAAAGTAGCCATGTTCCTCAGAACTGCGCAATTTCTATCATTTTATAACACTAATAATATGTAGGAAATACGACGAAGATTAAATGAAATACCTACAAAAATTCAAATTGATTCTTAGAAAGGAAAAAATAAACTTTTATGATTAACTTTTGCCAGGCACTACTATTTTATGAACAAATTCCGCGAATCAAACTTTTGGCTAAATTGGCCCTTATGAAAAGTGGTGAATGTAATTGTATCTGCTCTCGTTAAGTAAAGTGATTTCCATCCGTTGTCCATAATATCTTTTCAAAGAATCAGAATTCCGCTGTTTGTATGTATGCTTTAGGCAAATTTAAAATCAACGACAGAGGTACCGTGGAGGCAAACAAAAATGCATTTATACAGTACATTAATTGAATATGAATCTACGTGCATGGAACCTATCTCGCAAATACAATATGTTTTCTACTGTGTGTAATAATTTATCAAATTTGTTCTCTAAATAGTCCCTCCAATATGATTCCAAAAATAACACCTTAACAATACCGTTCGTTTATCTTTGTTGAGTTTCGGTCCTAAGAATATCGGTTCTCAAGGCTTTCCCAATGGTGGTCCGAAACACTTTACTAAGTATATCTGGCGTATATAAAAAGCGGAACATGCTGTCTTGAGTCAAAAATTAAGTGAAATTTTCAAGTAACAGTGGAACACTGTTTTTTTGCGCTCAGTGAGAAATCAGATTATGCGTAGTTAAGAGATCAACCATTAATTGTGGCGTATCGTCGGTAAGGAATTGCCAGTGACCTACAAATTAAACGAATGAAGAAAACTTTGTAACATCTACAAGGTGTTTTTTGTCACAGCCTGTATAAACTATACTAGGTATAAATACTATAAAATTTAATATAACAGATATAAATAATATAATATTACAAAGTTTTCTGTATTTCTTCGGAATATCTTTCCACTGAGTCGGGTCAAATAAGATAGAATTTTCCCTACAAATTGCTGCCACAAGATTCATAAATCGATAACTAGCGATCACGAGACGGCCCTAATCTTTAACATAAAAGTCTATGAGTCTGTAATAATTATTTTTAGTCTTAGCCGCAAAATACTGTAATGAAGTCTACTGTTGCGAGGAGTTACTTCTTACGGCGATAACCTTGATATTCTTTGTCTCGCTTCTATTACTCTTTGTTGGACTAGCTGCGTAGAAACAATATTCCTTTGTATTTTCCTTCTTCCATTTTGATCTGCTGACCAAGTGAATGAAGTACGGAATCACGCCAAGGATATGGTCCAGGCACCGCAACCCAATTTCGGAAGGCTCCTCCCGGACGCCTGGATGACTTTTCCCCGCCAACCATTTGTCCCTCCCCTTGACCTCACTCTCATTTACTTCTTCCTTCCTATCTCCTCGCCATTTTTCCTCCTTCGCCAGTACTCACCCCTTCCAAAATCATAGCTTCGATCTTTCCAAATATAATGACCCCTATCTCCCAAACCGGAAAAGGGGAGATTGAACGGAATATGAATCGAACCCCGATCTCCCAATAGTGAGACCCGGGTTCGATTCCCGGTCTCGTCAGTCTTCTTTCAAATCCATTCTTCCTTGGAATTTTTCCTGGGTGCGCACCATCTTGTGCAAAATCAACCTTACCCGTTTTTCTGCATAAATTAATCGCTTTACTTTCTACTTCCGTTTATGATTCCGACACAGATATCTCTTAGGCTCGTCACGAAGCGAAAAAGACACTGAGGAATCTTAAAGAGACGTTACTTATTAGTGCTATGGAATCATCAAATGGTTTCATACGGGATCTCGTGTGGAAACGTAGCTAGAAATCGAAAAGAGTGCCACATATCTTCTTATTTTGTTAGGTGTTTGCGAGTAATTGTCAGAATAGATGCATTGTGTCAATCAGAAACAGCCTTCGTATACAAGTTTCGCTTGAATAATCCCTTGATAGAAACATTTATAAGGAATTGACGATCTTACGACCGGAGACGAGCTTTTTCCAGATTTGCCAATTTTTATGTAATATAATTCTCGGAAATTTTGGAAAATTACTCCTCTTTCCTAGATCAGTACTTGAAAAGACTACAAGAAAAAAGTTACTTGTATAGAAGATAAAATTTTTATGATATCCATAGGATTAGACTGAAGAGATTTTTTTTTGTTTGACGAAGATGTGATGTTATGAAATGTTCGGAAAGAGTATCCCCAACAGATATATTAAAGTTAATGAAAATAATTGATTCAGCAAGAGTAACGCACAATCTAATACTCTCTGTTTACGAGATGTTGTCTGAGTAATTACGATACATCTGTCGCAAAAAGGAAAATATGCCAACTGCATGCGACGTGATAAGCAATAAAACTAATTAAAAAGTTATAATTAAATAGAAAAAGAATAGAATTCACTTATATCACACACTTATGTATAGTCTTAAACATACATTTCTAATGAGTATGGCATGTTATCAAATAGATGTAATTGTTATAATGTGAATCATGTAAATTTGATACTCGATATGCAATTGATAGGATCTTTTCATGATTACCATTCAATCTTCTCCCCATAAATTTGAATTCCGTGTATGCATCATCTTTCTCGGAATATAAACCAAACAGATGATGAATTCAGGAGAAGATTCTACTCGCTTAATGTGAAATCAGATAGAAACGCAATTTTCCAATAAAGTATTCACGGCATTCCCAGAAGGCAGTGTCGTACACACTTATATAATGTAAGAACTCTCTATTTAATAGATTGTTTCGTGAAACGAATTGACTCACAACCGATACAGTACTCATGCTCCAACTATTATAAATTGATTATTCATTATTTTCATACTTTCATATATTTAATCCCCTTTGGGATGAATGTAATCATTTAGTAATGGATATACTGGCGTCCGGCTTCTATATATCTTGCTGTTTTAAAGCTCCGTAATATGGGATACACACATGTACGTATCACTTACATTTCATTTACTCTTCGTCAGTTAATAGTCGAATTTGCATATAATCGGAGATTCAACGCTATGCTCCGCTAACTAGAAATCGGGACAAAGTATTTGTTAATCTCTTATTAGATCACATTTTCTTCGTGGTTTATATAGCATGTTAAATCAATTATAAATTATGAACCTCTTCCCAAAGACATGAATTACGTATAACTATTTTACTTTGACATCGATTTTCACGGCTGTATTGTATTAATACTCAAATTTTCCTTACTGGATTTATATAATTGGCCAATGTTATGCGGAGAAAAGGTTAGAAACCCTTTAGCCGTTTATATAACTATTAAATATTATAACTTTTATTTTTTTCGTTGTTCAAATATTATCTTTCCGTAATAATATGAAATTCGTCGAATTCTTTACTTTGAAGAAATTTTCATTTTTCACATTCGCCCCCATATTCTTAATGTTACTGCAACCTATTGCTGAACCACGATGATTAGAAAGCTTTGACTCGATAAAAAAATGTTTTTAAATAGTCTTCTTGTGTAACAAACAAAGAAAAACTCCTTCATTTAAATTCCTGGAATTTAATGAAAATATTTGACAGAAGTACCTGTTATATAAATCTATTTAAACTGATAATCAATTAATATGTAGGGTACCTTTGTATACTTATTCGAAGATGATTGTACATCACCTTGCAATTACTCGTATATTACTATCGGAGACGCAAATATTGCAAGAATTGCGCACCAAAGGAATGTTTTAAGTAGTATAACTAATTACGAAATACATCAGCAATTATTCCTATATGTTAATAAACACGTATCTTATCAAATAATATTTATTAAATTATTACTAATTTGATATTAACATATGGAGACTGAACCAGTTCTCTCTACAAATACCAAACTGGACAGTTGAATCTTCGAAGGGCCGAAGTCGAAATCATTTTCTATCAATTAGGATTGAGCTTCATTAAGCTTCCGTAAGTTAGGATTGGACTGAAAAGACTAAACCGAGACAAAAATTTTGAAAACGTCATAAATTTGGAGAGAATAGATAACTAATTGATTTAAGCCAAATGCAAGGGAAAGACATTAAAGATAAAGACAAATTTACTGTATGACAGAAATTCAGAGGTTATACTAAGAAGTAAGGGAAAGGGCGTAAATACAGGCATTTTATGGCACATGAACCTACCTAGAAGCAGAATTCTCATGTGTGTAGGTTTTAAATATTATTTAGCTTAGCAATGGTCAGAATAGATGGATGTCGAAAAATATAGCTCTATAATCTTCGATTATGATTCTGTTTAGCTGTATAGTCAACTACATTCCTTTTTGATGTACTTTAATTTAAAATATAAAATAATTGAGTTGACATATTGATTACGTAACGTGAGAATATATTGTTTACAAAAAATTACAATATGAGAATATGTTTTCAGCGTTTTTCTCCAAAACAAATATAACCATGTGTAGGAAATAATGGTTTGCATTAGAGTTTTGAGAAAATCTTCGAAAAGCAGTAGTTTAAGAGCAAACTTACATTTAGGAAATTCCAACCAGTGAGGGTTAGGGCTCTCCGAGGTCGCGCTTTGCAAAGAATTGTTTTGAATAGGTATGTCGGTAACTACGTTGCCATCTTCAGGAGAGATGATAACTGAAGTCACCGTTGATAACTGAATCAGTTATCTAAGTAACCTAACGGTTAATTTTCTTGCAAAATATGGCTTTTTGGAGCTTTTCACGAAACTCTAATGGATTGTATATACCAAAACTGTTATTACAGCCGTGTTCCTTTTCCTTATAGATCAAATAATGGTCTGGTTTGCTGGCAAAATAAGAAGATCGAATTCCATCATCAGGCTCCAATAACTTGCCTCTCTGAACAAATCATTTATTATAGAGCCAATACATATAGAATTAAATAAAGTTACGGTATCCTCCGTGAGTAGTCTCCTCCTTTTTGTAGTCGATAAGATGGAAAAACCGCACTGCAGCTCTTCCGTTAATCCCAAACAGCGAAATGCTAGCAAATGCCCCCTTTAAACAACCCATCCTCTACAAAATCTTGGTTCCCCCATTGCGTAATTGTCACACGTGAACAGAAGTCCGTCAAGCTCTCTCCACCTCAGCCTTCCGAACGTCTTCGCAACCCAACGGAAGTGGCATTTCCCAAAACCAAAAGAACACATAACATCCGCCGCCGAGATTAGGGCAAACCGCGATATTTAAACAAAGGAAGAAGTACTTTTTCACCGTTCCGAGCGTTGAGGAGAATCGCCGCTGGACCACGGAAAAATCGTATAATCGCAGTGCGCCGATAATCGCGCGAATATAGGTCGCATTCGCGAAGGTGCGGACCGAAATAAAGGGCGAATAACAGCTTGTGCGCCGATTCGGGCAGCGCGCTCTCTTTTGAGGCAATCGATCGAAGCTCACTGAGACTCCGGGACACGTAGAGCGGAGCGTTTTCGTTGAAGGTGGCCCGGCAGCTCCCCCAATCAACGCGTGTCTGATCCGATTTGGCGCAATTATTTCGTTGTTCTTCTCGATTCGAACTGAATTGCGTGATTTATGATGGCCAAGCTTCCGGAATTGTACTAACCGCCGGGGCTCGGATTGTCCGGATATTGAAGTTATGTATTTCACGCCTATGGGTAACATGTAATGACACAACGGAACCGTTTTAAGGGACCTTGCGAACAGAAATTCAACCTTATTTTAGGTAGATAGGTATTTATTGCTTTCAACCAAGAAAAATGTATACAATGAGTTTCACAAAAAACTGAAATCTTTAGGTTGCCTCCTAGGTTAGCCTGTGCTGAGGCAACCATCATATAAAAATATGCATGCGTTTCAGAAAAAGAAAAAAATGGAAAAAACAAACTAAAAGCACAGAAATAGCAACTTGATCAATTTACAAAGACAAGAAAAGAAGTGAACATGATAGTAATATAATTAGATAGAAAAAAGAACAGTATAATTCAGAAAATAACTTACTTTCCTCGATATAGCGGCTGCCACACGAAAACAAATGAAATGTGAAATGCATCCTTACATCAGAAACATCATCGAAACTTTTTATGAACGTCATAACGCACAATAAAACACGGATGCCCTCGAAAATGGCGCGTAGTCCTGAAATTCGATGTAATTGTAATAAACCCAATATAATTGCACCCAAATTTTATTATTGTTTACTAGGAACATAAATCCGTTTACTCACGCTTTTTTGGGGGGCAAGAACATTTACCTTGTTCATTCTAAATTCCCTTCCATATACTTTTCCTCTTCTTCCCTATCCATGCATAAATATTTCGCTTCAAATATATACATTCTATCATCCATATCCTTGTATATACTTCAAGTCACGTACATCTCATCAGTGTCTCATTCACCATATGCAACCAACTTATTCATGGTCTTCCTCTTCCTTTAGTGACACTCACATTCTGTTCAAACAACGTATACTATAAATAATTCCGCACAACCCATTGCTATTTTCGACCATCCGAACAAACATAAAGCACCCCTTTCGTCCTGGTTACGCAGCCTATCTTTCTATCCGCATTCCTCCATTACCTAGTTATAGCGACTTTCTCTCTTGTTATAAAATGTTCAGCTACAAAGCCTTCAACTATTTGAGAAATTTACTTTAATAGTTTAGTAAAAATGAATGCGCAAAAACCTCTCCCGATTTAAAGTGCATTTTCCTTGGAGGCGGACGTTTTCGTGATTTTGATTTAGCGATTGGCACTATTTCTGTGTCTTCAGAAGTCTCGTACACTGATTGCTTTTAAGATGACATTTTTCGCTCGCGGGAACGAATACAGAAATGTTGCCTACTGTGGAGATTTTAATATTATCGGAATACATTGCTAAACATTGCTTTCATTGTTAAACTGACGAAAATCACATCAAATTCCAAAATGCCGACCATTTCGTATGGGCTGGTAGATTCTATTGGTATTTAAAGTGGTTTTGAAACATACTAAAAAGATAATGATTATTTCAACTGGATTAATCTTTCAAAATTACATTTCCAACTAATACTGATCCCTTTCATGGATGATATTCTGTCTTCAGACTGTTTTATAACTACGAATATGAGACGTTTTATTATTATTATTATATACCCATGGTCGTGCCGAGACATTTTTTCGAAAGAGACCAAATCCATTTTGACGCATTTTACTTCATACCCAAGTTATTTCACTTGAATTTAGTCTAAATTAAATTTTCCAAGAAAGTTAAGAGCGTAACAAGTACCGAACCGAATTCCGAGTATTTTATGAGTGAAACTGGTAAACGTAAAAAGATATAGAAATATTAATTTATGTATAATACTTTATGATATGATACGATAATAAACCTATTTTGAGAAATCATAATATATATTATATGTTTTACATTTGAGAAAATAAATTGAAACGTGAATGTTAAACTAGCATCCTGAGAAGGGATGGTGATTGACATTAATTCATCTGTAAATGATTCATAAAAATCTGAAAGAACCACGAGCCGCATTTCTTCGTATGATTTGGTTTTTTAACTCCAACACTATAAATTGGTGATCGACTCAACTCAGCTCATTTCCAAACGTTTCACATTTCTCATTCTTCATTCATCTTCATTTTATCTCCTGTAGTACTTCCGTTTTCTGTTTTTGTCGTAATTTCCTATGATTTCCCTATTTACACCTAGAATTGAGGAGCCTTCCTCTTAGCCTCAATATATCTGCTCCTCCCATGCTTGCTTACAAACTCAACGAAATAAAATCAGCCCTCATGTATTACTATTGAACAACTTCCTTCTAATTCAATAGAAATCTGTATTGAATCATTTCAGGCGCACTGAATAAATTCTTCCTTCACGTCCGCTCTAAACCCTCGTACTTACGGGACTCTATTGCATGAATATTTTCCTCGATCTTCTCACTTATTTCGCTTTTATTCGTTTCATTTAATGAGCTAAATTAATCAAGGTGTTCGTCAGTTGCAAATGATTGTGGTACAGCATCACCAATTAGGGTAATAGACCGAGTATTGGCTGGTTGCATCGGCCCAGCTGTCCTGTCCCTAGCCTTGCGCTATTCTCTTATACCTCCCAACCATAATTCTAACCCTTGCCAATCTCTTAAGGTCTTCCTCTGCAATTTCTCCCTTCCTCTATGCCCTCCATTACTCTTTTCGGCGCACTGTCATTCCTCGGAGTGTGCCCTATCAAAATTCCCTGTTCTTTTCACCTAAGTTCTCAACGTACTCCACTCTTGGTTTGCTCGTCGAAGGACTTCTTCATTGGTCACTCCATCCATCCATTATACTTCCTTCAATCCATTATTAATTCTATTACATCACTCTTCTGTAGCACCACACATCCATCGCTTCCAATCTTCTCTTCTTTGCTGCTGTCCATGTTCCATCCGCAGCATAGACTATCAAAATTTATAAAGCCCGACCTCACTGCATGAGTAAGCCTACTAAGTTGTATTCTTAGAAAGCAAACGTTAGTGGTTTAAGATCCGGACTCCAGTCCCGGTCCTGCCAGACATGCGCGTTTTTCGCAGGGAAATTTTATAGGCGCACGATTTCACTGGCAAAGTCACCTTTACCATTTTCTTTGTATGCCTATTCTATGTGTTCATGAAAGTTCACCGTTACGCAAATCATTACACATGAAGAATGCATATGTACACATAATAATAATTTCTTTAGCGGAAAAAGGAAAATGGTCCCAAATGCATCAAATAATTATTATTATAAACGAACACACAGAACCATTCTCTGACCAGGAAAATCCGATTAACCGGAACTCGAACCCTGGATCTTAGGTGTAGAACGCTAATGGTAGTGTATCACATGGTAATAATAATAATAATAATAAAGGACTTTATTCAGGGCGAGATTGAGACTAACAAGTCTCTTCTTACATCTAACCCTTCGTCATATGAGACAAGAAAAGAGACAGATAGCTTGCAAAAGTACAAAGAAGAAAACTACTTTGAGGATTAAAAAACCTAAGCTAAGAGCTCAGGGAAAAATCTCCACAGCAGGAAAACACCCTCAAGAAGGAGGGTGTGAAAAACCTGCGAAACCTACGGATAGAAAACTAAATTTGATGATGAAAGAAGATTAATATTCCGTAATCACTCCGCCACAACGGCCGGTTACACACTCCGGACCACACATCTATCTAAAGTATCACACGCAATTTCAGACCAATAAAGAAAAAAATGTAGGTAATTTATTTTTCGGTTGGTTATGAATCCAGTTTATTTTCCTTATTCCTTTCAACCGAGATTATGACCGTTAATTTTCCCGTTTGATGGGTTCAAATATATCTCTCCCATATCTTAGCTGTCAGCAATTCGCAACTATTATAGAGAGTGGTTATTTTTACCTCAATAGCTAGGAACACGGCGTAACCGCTCGCTTCAAACGCAGCCTCCGCAAGGAAAGCGACCTCTTAAATTGTCCCACGACCAAGGAATCGCCTCGCTATCGACCTACCCGTATCGCCCCTGAATATCCTCTTCACCTCAACGACTGTCCTCTCCCTTGGGCATCCGTGGGCCGGGAAAGGCAGTCCCTCCTTAGAAATACTCGTTATGTTCGACTCCGGAAGAAGAAGATTCCCTTCTCTTCTCGGAGAATACTTTTCTATTTCCTCCCTCTTCGCTACACGATAGGGAATGGATTCCCTCAGTAAGGACTCTCTCTTGTAACTTCTCGATGGACGGGAAGGATTTTAAATTTCAAGGCTTTACTCTCTGGAAAGATTAAACCGTGCTGGATCACTTTAGGAGGTTAGGCAGTTACGGTGTTGTCTTTCCTATTATCGGTGACCGCTACATCTGTTATACTATAGGTGGAAACATTTCAAATTAAATTATTCCGGAGTACTCACGCTAAATGATGGGAATCCTGCTCTTTATCAGGTAACGATAGTAACTTTATTCTGTTACTATGCTATCACAATAAGAGTGTTTATTAATATATATATAATTATATCTGTGTTTCGGGTCATAATCGATCCTGTTTGTCTTCAGCGTTTTCCACTCTTAAAAATTGCCCACGACTTCTTTACCCATAATCTTTTTATCTAACGTAAATGAACTTCAGTTCACTGACCTTCTTCAGTTTCTGTTTTATTGGTAGATTCTATTTACTGACATTTAACCGTAAGCCATGATTTTCTCTCTAAAATTATGAATAATTGTTCCATTAAAAATTCTCGCAGAAGAAGACCCTTTAGGATACGTTACACGCACGGACTTTGGTAATTCTTAATATTTAATTCTTAATATTCAATTCTTAATATTTTCCCGAACATTTCGCTGATCTATGATGTACCGTATTTCAGTTTAAGTCAGTTTACACGCGCCGAAGGCACTTCTCGAGGTAACGAAATTTAAAACTGATGGATAAAACGATGTCTGCCGTTTTCTAGGGCTTCAGAGCGAAGATATTCCATATAATGGTTATTGAAACGATGAAGAGACGGAAAATTTGTGGCAGCCACTGCGATGTTTTTCTTATTAGAGGCTAAAGCAAATGGCACTTTTATCTCTATTCTACCAGGAATCTGATAAATGTACGAGTATAAACAATTCGTATAAATAATTCTAAGCGCTTTAGTAGAGGTTTGACGGGACAATATATGAGTGCAAAGTTGCTAACATCGTCTACTGAATTCTCCTCTTTCCTCGTGGTGGTATATCAAGGCATGGCTCATCCCTACGCTTGTTGTTTCAATTAAATGTAAAAAAGAGATACGCTAACGTGGTAATCTAGAAAAAGATGAAACTATACGCTTAGGAACGAATTCAAAAAGTTATCTTCAACGCGCCTTTTTCATCTATTAAGAGAGAGAGAGGAGGACTTGATAAGTGAAATTGATTATTGACAGAAAACACGTGGGTAAGGAAAATAAATATCTCTCGCGAGAAGTAAAAGTCTCCTTCTTGTAGTATAATTTTTAATGCTCTGTTCTTTTTGAAACAAAACTGTGATTTTTACAGGTTTTAGGAAATCATACTGAGAATAAGGAGGCATCTCAATATGGCAGGAAATTCTCGAGCTTTTACCAGGATCTTCTTGATTATCAAGAATGTTCCGGCCACTGCCCCTGGGAATTAAATGCCGGAAGAAAATTATGTCTTGTGGTCATGCTAGATATTGCCATGAAGTTTTTTCCTTATAAACGCAGAAATAATCACATTTATACCACGAATATTTCTTAAGGTATCATAATCACTTCGAACACAACTCTCGATGGAGGAATTTTCTCTCATATTTCGATAATCCGATTCTTTTAATGAGTTTAAAAAAGTGGAGGTAGCTGTCTCAAATAGTTACGACGTAAAGCGTACTCATCCGAAGACGCTGGAATAATTTTGTGAGTTGGATACTTCGAAGTGAACGAGTGAATGTTGCATTGAACGAGTATTACCTGCTTTTAAGTCATAATTCAGTCTTCGTTGCTCCCGAATATCTCAGGACAATTCTGGCATAGAAAATGAGGTTTATTTTCAACTACTAATAATTATAGGCGAAATGTAGAAACATCCAGCTAGTCCACCTTCTCGATTTTTCAAACTATCATCTTGAGAAGAAGGGCTGTAAGATCTCGGAGGATCTCCGGAGACGAACCTTTCGCGTTCGGAGTCCATTGAGATAACAGCTCTTATTTCCGGTCGCCCACGCGATATTGTCTCCTCTTCCGTTCCCATTGTGACATTAGAGCGCCTTCCACCAAAGCCTTCGCTCATAATTTTCGTCGATTCCACCCACGCGCGTTCCCTCAAAGAAAATAACAGTTTTTAATGTGAGAGCCGCGACCCAGATCGCTTCTTACGCAGCTGAAAGGGGGGGCGAAGTGTAAGTGACATCCGGAGTCACTATAATCATCCATATCTTACTCCCGTGAACCAATGAAGTACTTATTGCCGAGAAGAGGGACATTGCAGTTTTTGCTATATTATTCCTTACTCGGTTCGGCCATTTTCAAGGATCTAAAACGTAGTAAGGGAGAAGAGAGCACTTATTGAAAGATAGTGTTGTTGATATGTGGGATGGGTTGGGTGGGATTATGATGGTGGGAGTTACGAGTAAAGATTCGAATCTTTGTTAAGAAATTTGAGTAATTAATTTGCGTGCGGTGTGCAAAGATTTACCATGGCTACAGTCTGACATAATTTATCCTTGAATTACTATGGGTAGTTTTGAAAATTCACTGAATCTACATCTACATAAGTACCCCGCAAGCCGCGTTTCGGCGTTTGGCAGGTGGTACAAGCACCATGACTCTACTTCACTAATCGATTACTTTCGCGTATCTTTCGCGGAAAATATGAATTTTTAAAACGACTTGTTCTAGCATCTATTTCTCTGATTTTCCTCGCAGTATCAAAACGGCCTATATAACATGGCGGACGCATTATGTTAGCTACATCATCTGTGAACGTGCTTTCTCTAAATTTATTAAGTAGATTTATCCTTTGTTTAAACCTTCTATCTTCTAAAGATTTCCATCCCGCGTCCTGAAGCATTTGCGTAACACTCACTGACTTGTCGTAACAATTCTTTACAAAACGTATCGTCATTCGCTGTACTTTTTCTAATGAATACGGAGACCATTTATCTCGATTTCGTACGAAGGTGAACACCTCAAAATCACTGAGTCGACCAAAGAATGGATGACTCAATATTCGCAAGAAAAACTAAAAATTGAATATCGATTAAAAATATATAACTAATGAAACTTATCTCCATCTGATTTTACGAAACAGTACTACTACAGATTGTTTTAATAGAATCAAAATCTTAAGTAACTTCACGATATCAAACTAAGCTGGAAAATAACCTTCACGTTGACTTGCTCCAGGGAAAAATTCTCTTTTTCTCATCCAAATCAATATGCGTTTGTGTCTACACCCTGCCTACACCTTCTGCCACGCTTCGAAAGGCGGCTTGCAGGGTACATATGTAGATCTAGATATGAACTACAAATTTCGCAAAATGGTCCTTGTCCTTCAATTTCAACGTACGGCATTAAATATGCTATGCATTTCCATAGTAGTTTTTGGTCTATATTTGATATGTCCCTATCTCAAATTCTCAGATTATTCCGGTTTTCACAATTTTTTGGAATTTTTTTAATTTGTGGAAATATGTATACCTTGAGCAATTCCTCTCACGATAAACGGACTCGATCTTAACCTTCGAAAAAAGCCACAAATATTTCCAGAAAAAACAAGGATGTAGAAGGTGGAATAGTTTCGTTTAGATAAATTAGATTTTAGATACATTTCAAGGGTATTTGCATCTTTTATTCTTTCTGTGCTTCCCTCGTCAGCTTCGATAGATTTTCATGAGTTTAGAACGTTCCTCGTGGACCAATCGAAACCGATTTAGAACGCATGAAAACAACCGTAACCAATACTTTGTCACCAGTACTTTCGGCTCTAATATTAATAATTTAGATGAGGAAAAAACACCAAGCAGATAATTCAACTCTAAATCAAGACATCGAACGTAAATGTCTTTTGTGTCTCTTTCAACCGGTTAAACAAAGAATCCAAATTTCGATTCAGTTCCGGTTTCGTTCCGTAAGCCTGAATATAACTGGCTTTTCATTCCAACCATTATATATAAGCTCCTCTGAAAGTTTTATTATAATGATTACATTTATTACGATTAGATTACATCGAATTAAGTTTCAGTGGAAAACTTTTTAAATAAATTATTAACATATGAGATTACTTAAATTTAAATGTCAAGCATTTAATTTATTTAGTTGCAACTCGTTGTTGCATTTGAGTATGAGAACATATTTTACGATGAAATTACATCGAATTCAGTTTTAGACCTAAACTTTTTAAGAAATTATCATCAAATACGGAATTAGATAAATTTAAATGCAAAGCATTTCATTTAGTTAGTTGGAACTCGTCGTTACATTTCTATGGTAAATATTTTTTTTTCCCTTTCAGGAATCCAATATTTATGGGAACCAAAAATTGGAACGAAGTTCCAATATATTTTTATATGTATTTTTCTGTTCGGATTCAGTTTTAATTCGACGAAAACTACGGTTTCTTGTATTAGGTTTTCGATTAGTTTCCTGATCGATTCCTTAATCTGGGGTGCCTTGCCATCTTATCGCAACACCTATGTGTTTGTCAACCTTGTCTTGAAATGAGTCGAATTTTCTGGCTTCATTCCGGAATTGAGTACAACAACCGTTAGAGTAACATAACTGTTTAGCTACTTCTCCTGTGCTGAACAAATGTTTAGGCATTTACGCAAAATTCCGTGATATTATCCTTAGCCCGGGGCCGGAGTTATACCGCTCAAACAATAGACTAGGATAGAGGGAGTTAGGGTTACCGTATGGAGAGGGGTTGGACGGAGGGATAGGGTCGGGGGCTTCACATCTTCATTCACCATTTCCATCATACCATTCAATGCCTCTCCAAACCCCCCTCTCTCGCCCCTCTTCCCCTTCACGGGTTGCGCCCATAGATAGATAGAAGGCTTCTCTAATGGCACTTTGCCAGAACGTGGGCTGTTTTGACTGAGGGTCCCAGTTCGATATTAAGGCTCCCTTTTGATGGAATTCCTCCCTCTGGGAAAGTACCCGACAGCGGTGGATAAGGTAGAACTTTTTCGGTTTCTGCCTTTCAAAAAACCACCTCATTTTAATTTGGTGACTTTAGACTGACGGAAATCAATGTTTTCCGGACTCAGATTGGATTTGTTCGTTCCGCACCTGTTTGAAAAATTATTTCGTAAGATACTGTGGAACTACTGATGAAATCTTTCAACAAAACCGTTGATTTGTGTAACTCCATTTCGGAAAGCAGGCCAGAGAATAATTTTACAACATTCCACATGAAACAATTTCACGCAAACTTCTGTAAACTGCATAGCTGCTGCTACATCCAACTGCTTTTCAAAATTATATATGAAATGATTTCATGGATTACGCCAATCTATAGATAAATCTAGCATGTATATCTGTGAAGGTATCTCTATTTTTCATTTACAGCATACAATTTACAAAAAGAATTATCAAGATGTAATTTTTTAAGTAACAGTTGAAGTTTTTCATATGAATACGGCAAAATTTTACGGTGTGATTATCATTTAGCGAGTATTAGTTATAAAATTCTCTATTAAGTATTCCGCAAAAGCCTTGTACAGGGTCAACTAAGAAACTTAGATGACAGCGGTGGCTAGATTTGAATCTCCGGTGTATTTTTGGAGAGTATATTTTCCTAGTATAGTAGAATGAAAAGAGAAAACTTTCCCTATGGATACTCTAACAAAAGATGGTAACCAGTGACCTTCAGGTCACACGCTACCTTGATTGGCATTGGATGCCGCAATTTCTTTGGTCGTTAAAATAATTTCTGACAATTCAATAACTTTGTTGCTCAGAATCATTCATCGTGTCAATTGAAAATAAAAGGTAAATATCGCACTGTTAGCTCGCCCGCGAGATTCCCACATTCTTCTTCGTTAGATTCGCCCGCATTCCTTTTTTCTCTTACTCCACACTGTCTCCGGTAAACGACTCCATACCGTGAGATGCGAGAAGGTCATCTAAGTCTGAAAATGCACGAGTCTTAGAAAAGTGACCGAGGGGTGATAAATGAGGAGGGACAGTAGACGCAGGAGAGTGTCGGACATTGTATTACAGTTGTTAGTGGAGGAGTGGAGATTGTAAAAAGAGCGAATATATAGGTATACTAGCTGAAGTGCCCGTTGAATCTCAACGGAGAGAATAGAGAAAATAACATCTCGCGTCTTAGTTTAGTCCGATGGGACAGGTTATCGAAAACAAAAATTTTCTAATCAAAGTTCGAAGCCGAAATCTACAATCAACAATAAGAATGAGAATCATTATGGAATTTCCCTCTTAAAAAACAGGTCTCAAGTTAATGTGCAAGTTTGCAAGATTTTCAACTTCCTGTTCTGGGAAATTTAATCGTAAAATATGTCAAGAGTCCGAACCGATAAATAAAAAGTTACTCGTCCATCTCCATTAATTTATTACGATGCTACGCATGTTTGTTGCCCCTGCAATTCATCACTACAAATTGCTCGTGACTGTAATAGTTAAAATCCCTGAAATTTTTCATCCTCTTCATACCGTCAATTGCTTCTAAATGGGCCGAAATACACATGCATTCTTATGGGAAAATGCATGAACTCGGAATCAACAATCGCATTGGTCGTCAGGGGGACGGGTTGTTTACAACCTCAAATTTTCGCAAAATATTCGGATATTTTATCTAAATTCTCGCAATTTTGAAACGAAAGTGATATTCTACGACAATAATAAGAATCTGTATTCAATTTGCCTTCTTTTGGTACTTATCTTGATTTTGTCCTATTATTTTTAATGTCTTATTTTCCTTTCCTTATGCTCCTAATTTCTTTAACGCTTCTTAAGCAATTTTTCTATTGAACTTTCTTGCTCAAATTTTCAATCGATTATAATTTCCGGATGTTTTTTTTTAAATGCTAATTTCTTTGTGATTTTTACAGCTTTAGGGAGTTAGTTTCGGTTAATTTTATTGCAGTACTGCTCAAGTGATTTCCATACATACAGTTTCCTTTACATTTTAGCTTGTACTATCAGCAGGTTTGAGCAGTTGTTTCACATCCCCTTCTTTATGATTGTTTTCCTGCAGTGGGTATTTATTTTCCTAAGATATTACGTATGTTTTTTACATCTGCAAATCTTTCTTAAGTTTTCTTCTCTATTTCTATTTACAGATTATTTTTTTATGACGACAGGTTAGATGGAAGAATAGACATTTTAGTCTCAATTTCGCCTTAAGAAAGACCTTACGGACCTTGTAACTCAGTACGCCCCAATTTAAGCCACCAACGTAATCTATTATAGTTCGTGATTGAACCGTTTACCTAGGTTCAATATCGATATTGGTTTGTTTAAACAGCATGATGCAGTTTAGAGCTGCGGCCTTAAGGTTTCGCGTGATTTTGTTTAAAATTTTCTCCCCTACCCTGCCTTCGGGTAACCATAAGAGGTGATGTCAAGTTAATAACTCACCTTTGTAAAATAATAGCTTTCTGATTGAAGTTACATTCGACGAATGTTTTCTTAGTTATGAAATCTGATAGAAAATTACCTCTTCCTAGACCTATAGGAAGACAGTATTGTTTTGGAAGGATTATTTTCTGCTGACGATTTTCTGTCTTAGAATACCGCGATTTAGGTGGCCCATAATGAGGATTCCGGTAATTTTATTTGGAATTAGATTATTTATTGGATTAGCGATAGTTTGTCGTCAAGAGCCTTCATCTTTTGCGAATCGGTTTAGAAAATTGAACCTTTAATTTGAGTCATTACTAATTATTTAAGAGTTATAAACGCTCCTCATTAGCCGATAGTTTTGATATTTCTGCTTCTCCTATTAATTAGAAAGACGATTTCAGACTACTTCGATGGTGGTTGTGAAGCGACCTCACAAATTGGTGATTTCCACTGCATATTATGAATTCCATCTGTAATTATACTTTTTAAATAGTGATCTCGGGCTGGCCTATTATTCTTAAATAGATGTTCCTTGCAGTGTAAGTTACGTGAGACCGAGTCTCTCCATGCGAATGAAATTAGCTATAATTCGTGAATGCAAGATTAAAAGAATTACTTGGAGTATTTACACTTAATATCTTTTGAACGAGAGAAGGATAGGGCTGAGACAACTTTCCAACTAAACAAACAATTTAAAATTAGGTAAGTTAATTACCAGGTGAATCAGGCAGTATGGTGCGATTATCGTTATTTTTTCCGATTCAGTCCTATGAAACATCGAGTGCTTCAATAATCGCGCATGTTCCATCAATCCATATTCGAATTCATATATCTTTCCATCTTTGAAATTAAAATAAATTGTAATATGTACATTTGATGCGTAGGCATTAGCTTATATTAGCGTATATATTCCATAGGGTTGGGTTTGCGGGTATCGCTGGCTCGAGAGACCATCACTGACGACGCTGCAATACCAGGAAACTGGAATGCGTAATTTTAATATAATTGACGAGCTTTTCAAATATGTCACTATTATTTATATGGGAGTGAACCTATTCCGATGCAAAATCTAATCTCGAAATACGTCGCTTATGCAAGAAGTCATGTAATAACCTTTTGATAAGTAAATGATGCCCGAAAGAATAAAATCAATCATAATATGACAACCTATGCCCATTATTGATCTCCAAAAATTATCAAAACCATAAGTCAAGGTCTAATATATTTTCTCAATAATTTTTTTAAACTGAAATAATTATGGGTCTCCGTCACAGAGGGCAGGAGAATATATTGATGTGACCATTAGGGTAGTCGGAGTGCGTGTCATTACCATCATTCAGCTTATGGTATAAACTGAAATTGGAGTTACTGGTTCTGAATAAATAAACACTTAGGATATTTTTCCATTGCGTTGAAACTGAAAGTAGGTATAAAAGAATGTCTTCTTTATTTTAAGGTTTATTAAATTCGCTTAGTCTTTTCTGTGAAATTCAACATTTCGGTTGCTTCTAACATCGCTATTGAGTAGTACGGAAGTTCGTTCGCTCAAGAGAAAATAATTTCTCTATAATTTCGAAAATAACTTTAAGGTGAGATAAATGAAAATATCCACTTTCTACCTTCCTTATTATTATTTTCTGCAATTTTGAGATATCTTGAAAAGCCAATGAGGAAAAAAATGCAACTATATCAAGTGATTGTTATTCGAATTGATGTTCTCTTTGTAATAGTTACTTCCCACAGTTCCGAATTTATGATATGCTTATGCTAACAAAATTTTTACACGAATTAATTTCGCATGAGTTACATTAAAGAGTGGAAAGTAATGCTATATACGCAGCCTTAAATAGGAAATTCACAAACGAAAGAATAAAGTTATTAACGGGCACTAAAATTTTCGCCAATTTCTTTTTTCAGGTTCAATGACATAGCCTCTGAAAAAAGAAATTATGAGCTATTCTTTTCAGGAAATTTTCCTATAGTTATCTAATGCCGCAGATTTCTAGAGATTATCATATATATATAAAGCAAATATCTGTCCGTCTGTCCGTCCCCCTATTTATCTCACAAACGGCGTGACTTAGAGATCAGAAACATACAGTATTGTGTTTCTACGATGCTGAAACCCTCAGGAAAACTACTCTCATATCTGTAAAGGCCCGGGTTCGAACCCAGGAGGCTATAATACGTTTCCATAAGAGATTAACGTAAAGTACGTTTTCATGACTTGCAGAAGTTGTTTCTTTTACAAAATTAAATTAGAAAAAATGGTCCTACGAAAATGAGACAAGTGTCACAAGAAAGGAAAATGATCACAGATTCTTATTTTGTTCGTGAAATATTGATACATATCCAAAATTTCGAGAATTTCGATAAAGTACACGGAAAATTCGTAAAATTTTTAAGAAATAAACGTCCCTTTGACGATTAAGGCCATTGTTGAATGCTGATTTCATGAGTTATCCCATATAAGTGCACGGGGATAATCAGTTCTTATATTTTTCTATAAGAAATGTACGTAAAGTAGGCTTTCATGACTTGAAAACAGTAGAATAACTGTTATAAATAATGGGAAGAAATGTATTGAGTTATTGTTATCTTACGTCGGACTGTTTCTGGCTTAGGACGACCAGATACATACGATAATAGATATACTTTTAAACTAAATTAAGTTCGTCATCCTTGACAGGGGCGTTTACTAGTACTCTATAAAATGAATTAAAATTACTTAGCGAGCAATAATTGAAAATTTAGTCTAATAATTAAAAACATATCAATACATCTCGTGTTCCGCTTAAATTTTGATGATGCCTGCCTATCATTTGACGTGCTTACCGAAATAACCCTTAAATTTCTATCCGAGTGATATGAGAAAGGCAAAGGTGCGGCAGACAATTTGGACGAAGGAGATGGACAGACGGAAAAGGGAAATGCTAAAGGAGATAAGAATACTGAAAAGAGTGGAATAGGAGAAGAACAAAGGTAGTGTGGGCGGAATAATTCACTGTGGATGTAGATGAGAATACAGCGACATTCGAGATATGAGGGAGATAGATCGGCGAGACGATAAATTATCGAACGCTCGACGGATCGTTGCGAAGGATAACCGTCCTCGGGCAGTGGGCTTAAAATGTATTTTAGCGTTGAGACACCTCATGCCCTTAAGTTTTTTTTAATTAGTTTGCCTTCACGTTGAGTGAGCACTTAATAAAAGAATCATTAAATAGAATGTGGGCTTCGTGTCGAACATTTTAATGATGCCTTAAGCAATAATTCTTGCTGATTTTCTACGAGGAATAGGAACAATTTCTTTAAATTTCATCGTGAAAGTAGTAATATAGAACCACGTCTATAATATGATTGATAACTTTCGCACATGGTGATTTATGACAATATCGTAATTTTAAACTATTTTGAAAATGACAGAACGACATCCGGCATTTTTTATTTACCGGTTGAATTGAAATTAAGATCAGAGGTCATAAGAAGATTAACTTTTTTTGTTCACTCCAAACGTGCAGCTCGACATTTGCGGAATCTTCCTTCATTTTTCACGTTGCAAACTGTTTCCGCTATTACTCATGAAAAAGTGGAGACATTCACCGTATAAAAAAGATGCACTCGCATGGGATTTGAAACGATGCAGTTCTGTCGAAATCTGAAGATCCTTTTTGTATTCGTACTGATTTGTTAAGGTCAAGCTTTTTGTTAAAATGAAAAGGAGTAAACATTGCTTTTTGAAGGGACTCAGGCTATCTCCATAGAATTTATCNTTTCTTATCCCATTACGGTGCTTTTCATACAAACATCAACCACTTTCAGGGTTCTGCCACGAATGGCCCACTGTTCATGATGTGGAAACCAAACCTCCAGTCATTACATAGTTACCTATATAAATTCCCACTTCCGTGATAAATGATCAGCCATAGAAAAACTATAGGTAGCTCATTGAAATATTTTAAAGAAAAGACAATTAATTTAATTTTTCTTCTTTAATTTACTTCTTGCATCGGATATCTTAAAAATCTATTTGCTCGTAATGAGTTCTCTAGTGGTACTTAGCGGCGTTCATTGTCATCATAAAAATTAGATAACCACGCGGAAATACAAAAAATCCATACGGAGTAGAAGTTGCGTGGATTAAGCAATGAATGTGTTAATTTTCGAAATATTGATTGTATATCTCTGAAGCTCAAATAATTTAAAATTTTGGACAGCAATATCGTAGGTAGTAAAAACCAATAAATATTTGGTTGAAGTCTCGGATAGAGCGATGGGCACCTATTCGTGACTTCCGCCAAATATTTTAAACAATATTAATTTACATAAATTTCAATAATTAAGTTAAAGCGTTTTATCCACTGAAAACCTTTAGAAGTTGTTTTGATGTAAAGTTATCATCTTAACTCACCTTTATTTATATCCCACGTCGTAAGTAAAATAAAATCAACAGTTATAAGAATTATTCTATTGATTTTCTTGCAGATAATGAAACATAAAACCGCTTTACCTTAATAGCCGGGTATGAGATGTACACGATTCGCTGCCTTTTGATAACTCGCCGATTAATAGGTACCTCAAATAAAGTAAACACCAAAATTAGGAATGTGTTAATGTACTTAGTCATTCATTTTCGTCAGTCGTGAAGCTGACGACGAAACAAACAGATCCAATGTACCACTACATTCAAAAGATACTGTTTAATATGCCCAGTAATACCAGTGCTCAGAAAATCTCTTAAATTAACTGACACGATTTCATGTAACACTCTTATACCAATCCCTTCCTTGCACATCAATATTCAATAAACCGAATTAAACTACTTTCTCTCATATTATATATTATGAAATATTTAGAAGTATTTACGTTGGTATAAACAAATTGGGATAAACATTGGTTGTTTGCTACAGACCCTTAAACATAAAAGAAACGATATCAATAGAACTTCATTCATCTATATTTATGAATTGTTTGTATCTTTACTTCAATCAAAATTATAAAGAACAGTTATGGTTAGATGAAATGTACGTTTAAATTAGTCAGCAGAAAATATATAAAAATAATTTATTCGAATTCCGAACATTAACGTGTCCATAGAATTAGTCAGGTCTAACTCTAGTGCTGCCTCCAATAAGTCAGGTCTAATTCTAGTGCTGGGGACAGCAATTGTAAACCCGGACACCACTTCGGAAAGCAATTTTCCGTTTATTTTATCGAAATTCTCGTTATCTCGAATCGAATAATTTTCGTGGGGCTTACAAAGAGGCAGAAACATTATGCAGTTTGTTTCATATCTCTATATCAAGCCTTTCCTGAGATAGAGAGGGGAAAAGACGGACATTTAGCAAATTATATATAACTAGTAAACGTCCCCGTCAAGCATGACGGAAATTAATTTAATTTAAAAATATATCTGGTCCTCCTGAGCCAGAAAGTGTCCGTAAAAACTCAATACATTTATTACTGGGAGATGGTTCATTTGATCCTAGTTAAATTTCGAATAAATTTGATAATAATTTAATAATTGTATGGAATATTTTGCCAATCATAACTATGAGAACAACATTCATAAAAACTTTGTGATTTTATATTGTAAGATTAGTTAGAAAAATACTATTACTCTATATACGTTAACTCTCCTTTTACATTCCAAGCGTGTACTTGTAGGATAAAAATATTAGCTCGGAATCATGCATCGGCACCTTGAACGCCCCCGTCAATCAGAACTCTCATAATTTCGAATCTACATCAGTATTTCACTACAAAATAAGAATCTATAATCGTTTTCCTTTCTTCTGACACAAATCTCGATTTCGTAGGACAATTATTTCTAATTCAAAATAAACATAGTCTATAAATCATGAAAACAAAATCTACGTGCATTTCTTATGGTACAATATTATGGGCTCCTGGGCTCGAACCCGAGCCTTGTGAGAGAGGTGAATAGTTTTCATGGACCTTTCAACCTCGTAGAAATATAATGCAGTTCGTTTTACATGCCTGCATCGAGCCGTTTCTGAGATAGATAGGGGGACGGACTGACATTTTGCTTATATATATAAAAATATGATGGAATAATTTCGATTCATATTTTTGTTGCCACCTTCCATTTCTTAAACTGTAGAATCTGTGACTTTATTAATTCTTTCGACCGGGATGTTTCGTTATATTTTCAACTATCGTGGCGATGAGTGGTCGTCCTAATTTTTCCTCATGTATTCGGTGCCTTTTTACCCAAATAACCCATTGAGACAAAGCGAACCACTTATCCGCCGATTTCGAATGCCTCAGCGTCTCTGACGTAACTTCCGCTTCCCGAGAACCCCTTCCTCCTGCGAGCGAAAACCATCAGATGAAAGGGATTTCTTCTTCGGTTCATATTTCATTTCATCGCTCGCTCATTTTGTCATTTGTTGGTCGACGATATAAAACAGCTGTTTAAAGATGACGAAAGAGTTCTTTCATGGCAGACTCTGAGGGGATCGTTAACAGCTTAGCGGTGAAGAAGGAAGGTTGGCACCAGATGCACCTCTCTCTATCCGTCGCGACCTTTATCTTTATCTGATGATTCCGAAATATTCCGTTGGAGTGGACCGTTAACTTTGATTTATATTTTCTTCGTTTTCTTTTTGGATAGATTTCCCTATAAGACGGACGATTTAATGGTTGGTGATAAAATAATCAACAGCTGAGGTAATACTGCTGAATTTAGACTGCTAGCTAATTAAATTTCTCCTGAGATAATGTTCCAGTCGTTCACTGGCTAGCATCTCAAAGGTCAGACTACCTTCAAGATGATTAGCTGTTGTAATGAAAAACAACTTAATTTTTGCTTGCTTACATCTTAAATTATGTGTTTAATTGTGTTTTTGTTTTGAGTAAAAAGGCTTCTTGAAATACGCAGAAAATGTAATTTGCTTATAAACACGACATAGATTAAACCGTACATTCGGAAAATTTAAAATTTAAATAGCAGCTTCTCTTGGAGAATCAAGAAAAATGCAATAAAGTGCCGGAAAATAGATGATTCTAATACATTTTTGTTACATTTGGCCACATTCCTGTGACCACTCGAACTTCAGACTAATTTTGGCATCGTATACTTCATTTTCATTGCTAACTTACAGTAACCCAATATTTAAAAAGCTTGACATTTTATGTATAAACAATTTTTTCTGATTTTTGGAAGATGTGATTATTGCTTTCCTTTTAATTCCTTATTGGCCTCATTTATCGCATTCAAATCTGGCCATTTTCAGAATTATGTTCGAAATAATGTTCTGACAATATTATTAATAACAAGAATACTCACAAATTTTGATTTTTTGATACTAGCTTTACAATTGCATTTTCACCATTTTATTTTTTTTTTGTCAGGAATGATGATCCGAACCATGTTAGTTTTTTCATTTTGTCAACCTAACGAAAAACAGTTACCATTATCGTAGTAACGGTAGTATTTCAGCACAAATTCAAGGATATTAAATGCTTAATTAATCACAGTGAAGGAACTACGAAGAAATATAACCCAGAATTCGGTGAAGTATTGCCTTCGAAGTAGCACGCATTCAAAGAAAAAAGACCTTTCCTATTTTACTCAAAAAAAATTTTTTTGAAGCAATCAAGCTTATAATTCAGTACAGCTCACCGTTTTGAGAGGAAGGCATTAGATCAAAATAGCTATCATCAGCCTTCACCTGCCAATTTCAATCTCGCTTAGGGAAAAACTCTTGTTTTTTAGAATTAAGATTAACTGTGAAAAGCTCTTCATATTTCTACCACTGCCATTTTTTTCATGGAGGGATCGAAAACATTATAATTCATTTTTTGATTTGATCCAACCCAGTCCTATGAACCCATTCTAAGTTTTGGTCAAGTTTTAGATGTAATTAAAATCAATTTTACTGGTAGTTTACATCCATCTTCAATGTTCAATTCGTTCCTAAGGCTTCTCTGACGTGAGAAAAACTAGTTACGCAAATAAATTTCCTCTCCCTAATTTTAGGATTTAACCGCCTCGAATGTAAAGAGTAAACGGTAAAAATGGTAGAACTGTACCATCAACATACACATTTCGCGATTAATTTCTAGAATTTGATTATTAAGATACTTTCCTTGTAATTTCCCTTCCGCATCACAATATTGAAGATCCCGTTCGAGTTAAACATTATACATCTATATCAACATTTCACCTCCATTTTGATCGTATATATGTCTATATCTAAAATGTTTTCCAAATCTTTAAATACGAAACTTGCCAGAGACGAAATTGTTAAAACTTTAAAAGCTCCTTTGAAATCTTCATCTGCAAGCATTGATTTTCCGTGGACCCACAGTCATCTTGAGTGAAAATTTTCCGTTAGTTAAATCATAATCATAGTTAAATAATAATCATGTGAATCTAGTGATTTCCGCCTGGTTTATAGGCTAAAGCAGAGCCTGAAAGTAATGTTGGTTGCAGTGGCTCAGGGTAGTTGCAATCCCGGTTGCAGCTACTGTAGGGACAAACTACCCGAAGAGAATTGAAATGTCACCCTTGCTCGCGATACAGAATATGAAATTAGGACAGGGATACGATAAATATCAGTTCTTCGCCTTTGATTCAATACTGAATCACGAAGCAAAATACTGGCTTGCCCCAAGATTTCCGAGTGTTTTCATGTCTTACACTGCTTTTCATGATGCTCATTTTTCCAGATAGTATATCACCGATGAATACTTTTAACTGCTGTTAACCCAAGCTCTGCAGCTACTTTTATTTTCAATTGATTAGAAGCTAAAACTCTCCATCGTATTCTTGGTTCATAGTACCTCGAAATTTCAGTTACTGATTGAGTTAGCTGCAAAAGAACCTACGTTTATGCGGTCAATCATAGATAATCTTGGAAAAATAATAGATTTCTCTGACAGCAAAGGTATATGAAACAAAGATAGACAAAATATGTATTCATAGTTGAGTTCAATCCTCACGATGTATTCAATTATGAAAGAACCTCATATTATCTGGATATGCCGCAAAATAAAGTGTGTAAGAATTATAAGAAAATTCTCAAGGAGAAACGGACGTGAAAAAAGTCTGACGGAACCGGGACTCGAACCAGCGTCCCCCAATTGTCGGTTAGTTGATCTATTTAAGTTGCTGGTTTCCTGCTAGAAGACGACGCGTACAAAGAACGTTGTGGGTTATCACAGAATGCATAATGAGCTGTTCTCAGAATTTTAAGTATAATTACTGTCCAGTCTTTACATCTCATTATGATAGTAACCATAGTAGTGATTATTCATCTTGTAATGTGAGATCAAGAGTTTTCTTTCGGAGGAATCAAGATGAGCTTCGGAAAAATCTAAATACGCCAAAGGAAAAACGGAAAAGGTTTCAGAGAAAACGTTAAAAGTTCTTGGATTTTAATTAGAGTTTTGAAGGATCTGGTGCCTGTACTGAGCTCAAAGGGGTTCAAATTCCCTTGAAATATATACTCATATACCGCAGGTTGAAAGTACTGACTACGCATAAAGGTATTGGTTTTCATATATACAATGGACAATAGATGATATGTACTCGTATCTTAATTTTTAGACAATTTTTGTATCGAGTTATTTTAATGCGACATCATCGCATCAAAAATGTTTGGCATCGCAGTTAGATCTTATTACCACAGGAAGTAAAGCATGAATTACAACGCCTTGCAAAACCTTCAATGCAATGGAAAAGTTAATCGCTGCAATCTTCAAAAAAATATATTGTGTTATAATGTAATTTTTATCGTGCAATAGTCTAAAAGTTTTGATATCCGCTTCTGATGTAACCTTTTGAAAATTTTTGAATTTCCGTCGGGGGGTTTATCTCAATTTTTCGAAGCCTCCCAATTTCATGTGAAAAAATTTCGCTGCCATCCTGAATGAATAAATTACCGTCATGTCAGCGTGACTAGAGAAGTAAAGGCAGTGTGCACCGCTATCTAGGTTGTGATCTCGAAGTAAGTCGAAGGCACAGAGGTCGAACCTCCGCAGATCGAGCGATGCTAATCGAAACAGCGCAGCTCAAATCGATGCCATTCGAGGATCGACTTGTTGGTAGCCTCTTTTGAGTGCAACATTCGTTTACCTCCTCGTCAAATCTAACTGACCTAGGTCCGACGTGCATCTCGAACTACAGATTGGACCGACGTACGCAGAAAGTCTTAGCCACACGAGTTACAGCACACATCCGCTCGCGGATTGCGTGTCGATCATTAGCCGATGCCGGCGTCGAAGCCCGACCCCTAGTGCCTCGATGGGGTATCTGGGAACGTCGAAAATTCTCCAATGAGAATATCTCACTGGCGAAGTTAGGCCGAACTCGGCACGTAAAAAGAATCGGAAGGACCGGGCCAAGAGGGCGAGAAGGGAAGGCGAGGGGAAGGGTGACGAAGAGGATGTGCGGGAAGAGAGGGCGGCAAGAGAGAGAGGGTGGGGCGCCCGGTAGGGCCTTGTATTGATCGTCTTTCGCCGACGGTGGGCCCGCGGCTGGTGGAGAGGGACGAAGAAGGGATGGCAGGGGAGAGGTAGGGGGTGCGAAGGCAACTCTCTGGGCCGGATAGCCACATCCTAGAACCAAGGGTTATTTCCATCGGCGTTGCATCTTTGTCAGGCCTCCGCTAGGGGGCCTTCCCCCACAGCTTCCTAAAAAGCCAAGATGGCTCATTAGCCCACTCAACGGTCGTGCCGTCATGGTTCCTCGCGAGCGCGCAATAATCGACGCGTCTCTCAACAATAGGCGGGCTGTTCCGTCGTCCTTTTCGGCCAAGTGCCCCCCTCGGGTTAACCCGCGAATTTCATTCCGAGCGGTTTTCCGACCCTCAGAAATTCCCTCCGCAAAAGGTCAGAAGCACTCCGAGGTATGAGCGGGTTTAGCTTTAAGCTTAAGTTTTTTTGAGCCATCGGTTGTAAAAGGAGAGGCGAGAGATGTCTGACTTTTTTTAGATGGTCGGAAGATGGAGCTGTTAAAAAAGAAAAGGCTGCCAACGGGGTTCTCTGAAGTGGGGGTTCTCGGCGATGTTAGCGGCAGGAATCGCGGGCGATGGAAAATATTAGTCTTTTGAAAAGGGATGGTCCGGGGAAAGGCTTCATTGGCCGCGTTCTCTTGAGTGGAGGCCGCGGAAATGGGGGGCGACGAGGGGCGATTGGCCGAACGATCAGACGAGAGCGGTCCAATTCGCCCATCCCACCGTCAGCGCCGGAGAGCGCGGTCAACTTTACCGCATTTGACCGAGTGAGAAGACATCTTTAAAGGACGGGTCCCGAGAAATTTTTGCCGGTGTCTGAGCTTTATTATTATTTTTCGCTGCGTACTCACTCGCGTATTAAGCTAGCGATCGATAGCGTATGAAGGCTGTGAGGACGGCAGGAAGTTCATTTCCAAGGATGTTGATACTCGTAGCTCTATTTTGAAGACCTTTCGACTTTGGCCGCCGCTCTGCAGACGATGGATTGGATCTCGTATCGTTCAGGATCTCTCCACATTCGCATTACGCCATGCTCGATGCGTGACAGAACGAGATGGGGGTAAAGAAATAAGCGGTAATACTTTACTCGAAGAAGGCTCTTTAGGAGAGAATAAAAATTACCTCTTTGAGAAGGCCACCTTTTCCATCACACAAACACAAATATCATTCATAGGGAATCATTGCTACCTGCATGAATGAAGAATGAATTTTAGGTGCTAATCGAAATTTTGTGACCGATAAGCGTTGTAAACGTTGTAAGGGTCTTTCTGTAAGAGAAAGGTTGAAGCATAAAGGAGAAAACTGAACCTCGCAAGAGATATTATGGAAGAGGGAAAATGATCGAACGGAATCATTTACATTGGATGACCTCGATAAGTAACAGCAAAAATATAATGATAATGGCGAAAATTATACGTAAAATATAAGATTCTTTAGCCAACACTAACTTCCTGCTGCTTCTTCGAAGGCAGGTTGGCATTACCGAGTAAGAGCAATATTTATTACACCTGACGCCATAACTATAGCGCAAACATTAGCAACATTGTGTAGTTCATCGTGGAGAAGTTTTCTACAAGTGTCCATGAAAGACGTATTGTGCCCTTGTTAAAAATGTTAGATGAAGATAATCAACTGACTCGGTCACATGTTCCAGATAACACTCAATTCATAATTACAATCGGCAGTATTGTCGTTAATTGCATGTATTACAGTCAAAAAATCTACCCATATAGAACGTACATGTTGTGAACAGTAAAAGAATTTTTTTAACAAAGAATTTGCTCTGCTCGAGCATTTATCTGAAAGGTAGGGATATTTCTGTACATTTTATTTAGTGTAGTTTCTTATTTGGAAATGTTTTCAGCTTTGAAATTCGAATAGAAAAGACTTTAAAGATTCACCATGGGCGAGAATTGACTCATTAGGTCTGAACCATTTTCTTTTGCGGGGTAAAAGTAAGATCAGTATTACATATCACCGTTATCATCAACATCGTCATCAGCCACTTTCAATACGACGTCGGATGTAGGCCTCACCAAGCGCTTTCCAATTCTCTCTATCCTGAGCGTCTCGTTGCCATGTTACCCCTAAATACTGAATGATGTCTCTGTTCCATCGGTCCTTTGGTCTTCTTCTTGGTCTTTTCACATCTCTTGGTATCCAGTTCAGAACTGCTGATGTCCATCGGTTGTTGTTTCTTCTCGCAACATGGCCTGCCCACATCCATTTCAGTGATCTTATCTATGCTGTCTGCTACTTCTGTCATCTTCCTAACCCAGGTGTTGCGTTTCCTGTCTCTTCTTGAAGACCTTCTTCAAGATCATTGGCATTTTTGACTTGAGAATATACGAGTTCCTTCCAAAGGCACTTCGTCCAAGTTTAATTCTTTTGTTTACTTCCGCAATCCTGTTGTTCTCTATTGTTGTTACCAGCTTTCCTGCCTCTATGTATATTCTGAGCAGACATCTAGCGGTATTTCAACTAGTTCTATCGGTTCTTGGCCTGCAAAAGAATTATACATTACCTTTGTTTTCTTCGATTTCACCTCGAGTCCTATTACATATATATATAATTTTACCATATATTAATTTATGATTAAATTTCTNATTCAATTTCCATCAAATAAATCCTTCGCCTATTTTTTCTATTCACGGCTACACGTCCATCGCTAAAGGAAATATATTTTAGAGAAGAGAAAAGGATTGTCGGACGTATTTTGCATAAGAGCCCAATTACAAACTGTATGAAAAACCTGATCTCGCAAGACTTTCTTATATCAAATAACCACTAAAGTGAGTGTTTGCGCCAAAATTTATAATTAGTAAAGTAAATGAATATTTGTATATTTTTCAAAACTATACGTATATGACAAAAAAGATTATAAATGTATTCTATGCATAAGTAAAGAAATGTTTTCATTCCAATGAGAATAACTTTAAAGGGGTGAATTTGAGGAGTTGGATTGGTTACGCCCATTTCATCTTCGGATGCAGATTTTTCATGGAGAGTTTTTCGGGCATTTAATGGTACTAGATGGTCCCACGCAAATATTTGAGCGCATTGTATATTTAATGTCTACAAAAACGTACACGCATGTGATTATTTAACGTTTTAAGAACAATATCTTCATATAAACAAAATATTTCATCATGTCTGTTTAGAATTATTTGACATAAATTAACAATGAATTTAATCCCATCTTTTCTCACCTTTATGAAGAATCTTCAGTTTTGTATATCAATCTCATCACGGTATTTTTCATAGAAACATCAACCAATTTCAACACCAAGGTTGTGCCACAAATGACCCACTGTCCATTATGCGGTCCGCCGGAGAAATTAAACCAACCCAGTTTTTGCAAATTTATCTAAATAAATTTCCAATTTGGTGATAAATCATAATCCACAGAAAAAGTATTTTTAACTCTTTCAAACTTAAAAAAATTTNCCTCTATGTATATTCTGAGCAGACATCTAGCGGTATTTCAACTAGTTCTATCGGTTCTTGGCCTGCAAAAGAATTATACATTACCTTTGTTTTCTTCGATTTCACCTCGAGTCCTATTACATATATATATAATTTTACCATATATTAATTTATGATTAAATTTCTACTATAAAAGGCTCTTTCCTGAAAACACACTGGAAAGATTGACCTCTTAAAGATCAAATTAATCAAATATAAATTTGTGCGTTGATTAATCCGCCATATCCGTGACTAGAGTAATTCGTAGCGGCCCCGATCAACTAACATATCCTACGTCTCGATCAAATATTTTCTTAAATTCTTTCCAGATCGCTGGTTCTAAATTCTGGAACTCCTTATCGGACTTAATTAAACATTCTAGCTCGGTGCGAGTATTCAAAGAAAAGTTATTCAACTATCTCTTAACTGCAAATGTTTAAAATAAGTTTTCTGGGTAGAAAAGTTATCTCTCGTTATCTTCTCTACGCTTTTCCTATGGTCGTATTAAAATCTACTGGTTGTTCATGTATTATTGCATTCACGCATTGCATTCAAATTGAGCTATTTTGAGTTTTTATGCACCCAAATAGATTTTATTAATGTCATATGTATCATAATTGTTAGCTTTTTCTGTATTTCATATTGTTGTTTATTTCTACTGTTGAGTGTACTTTTATTTTTACTCTGCTCCATGGGAATTTCCCAGAGCAAATAAAAATTATCATCATCGTCGTCATCATCATCATTACTATCATTATATCGTCATCATCATTATTATTATTATTAATCAAATTACAATTATCAACTACAGAGAAAGGATTCTTGTAAACGTCTCAAATCGTGTATTCCGAGAAACTTTTATGGACCGAACTAGAAACTTCACGTTAAATTCATACTCTTGGTAGTATTTTGTATTTATTATTATAATTATTATTATATCCCGTTCGATCATATGATCACGCTATGCGTTAATGGTTTAGTTTACATTCGCAAGTATTTGGGCTTTCATACTATGTGAGAGCATTATAATATTTATCTGCGGAAAGTGCACGTAATAAATTAATATTTCGATCATCTGATCCGTTACGAATGCAGTTTTCAATCGGTTGCAAAGGCGATGCTATTCACTCATGACCGCTAAGATTTGACCCTATGGTATGGTACGGCGAAAGTAAAGAAAGGCCGTTTTTAAAGAAAGCAACATCGTGTTTGATGAAGGAGTAAAGAAGCAGATGTTGAAGGAGAGGATAGGAGTGGCCTCAAATTGATCAATGGGTAGAGTCCTAAGACAATGAAACGAAGAAAAGTGGGAGAGAATGAAAGAGTGGGGCATGCACTTTTATAACCCACTTATATTTTTTCCCCAAATTCCTCCGAAAAACCACATGTCAGCGAGGTTTAAAGGAACGCCATCCCTCATTTCTAGGCTGTTAGCTTGATGTACACGTGGTAATCCACCAAATCACCACATGGGAACGTTAGATTTCTCTTTATTATCCCGATGCGGAATACAGCGGAAGGCAGCGGGGGCAGCTAGCCCATGCACGTCCAAATTGCCATGGGAAAGAATTGTTCCGACACTCGAAACTTAAACCGGCCTTTACTAATTTTTATCTCCCAAAAAATAAGCCCTAAAGTAAATAAATACGGTTTTCGTTACTCAGTAATGTCAGTTGGTTATTTTCATCAGTAATAACATCTAAAGCCAGTCATTGACGTAATATAATACGTAGAAATGTCTCCATGTTACACAAAGGTTCGCCATCACATTCGCACGTCAATTCATTATTTTATCAAATATGGCACTCTCTCCATGAAAGGTTCGCAACCCCTGCTCGAGAAAATAATGGAGTGTTTTAATAATGTTTGAAGTGAAATCTGGATAATTTACCTGCTGAGCCACCCGTTGATATCCAGAGGACAGAAGCAAGGAATAAAGCATTGGCCTTGTCTATACTGATGAGAATCTAATATTTTATACGTTAGGTTAATTTTTTGGACAGAGGGGAAACTCCGTTTACTCGCCTCATGATACACAGCAAAAATATTGTCCTCACATATTTGTTGTTTAGCCATGAAACTTTTTATTCTGTGATTTCTAAGGTATTTGTGACTATTGATCATGTAAAACACATTCATCATTTTTAACTAGGGAAAAATTGGGAAATAGGCGCTAGAAGTAGCCGCTTCTAAGATTCCTTTTTTCGGCAAACGTTAGCGACTGTAGGCTATTAGTAAAATAGACTAATGGTGCACGTTACCCCCGACCACACGCAGGAAGGAGGTGCGCAGGAACAAGTAGATGTAGAATTATTATCTGGGGAATGAGGGCCAATAAAGAAATTGCGAAATTCGAAGGTTGTCGTTTTGTGTTTTTGGTGCGGAAATAAAATCGTCGATGGTTACCTTAAATTCGCTTAAAGGTATTGCAATACCTTACTATTAATACCTGGTATTATCCATTCCAACCTTGCGATAACGACGAGAAAAAAGGGGCCATTTCAGCAATGCCAATTGTCGTCAATACAATGGAAGGTGATGAATTTTGACGCTATTTCGGAGTATTTTGGTATCCGCTTAAAACGGTGAATTCTTCTAATTTAAGTTTGCAAAAATACAAAGTCTCCTAGCGGTAAAAGTGACCTTTAAAATGTATTTCTTATGAAGTCACTGACTCGTCTGGAATCGAACGGGATACCATTAAGTACATTACAAGGTAGTCTAATATTTGAGCAGGCATTTAACAATAATAATATATTTAATTGCCCGAGGATCGAAGTTACAATGCCTGAAGAGGCAAGTACAAGATATAAGGCACGTCATGAAAGTTACAAATTAAAATACAGAAACATAGAAATTGAGTGTGACACAAGATACACAATGAGATGAACAAAGACAAATATAATCCAGAATTTAGTAATATATATCACAGCGGAAAAGACTTAAACATACAAGGTTTTAGTATTTATCATTAAAAAAATCAGTTGCAGAGTAATATAGTTTACAATATAGAAACGACTTGAGTTTACACTTAATTTAGAATATAATTCAATTTTTTACTGTAGGCTGGAAGTAATATTTTAATAACTTTGTGGAACTTAAAAATTGGATAGCGTTCGGTTATCGAGGTGTAAATAAATATTAACGTACCATATACACATTTACTCTATATTTACTCGTATATATGTTTTTCTTCTTTGTCTAATTATTCCCATCATCTAAGTAATCAACTGGTGATATTAGGTTATAAGATATTACCGACATGGCTATATATTTTAGTGTTGGCTCTAATATTTACCGTGAGTCACTAGAGACACGTTATATTTAGTGTTAAGGCTATAATTTCGAGGAAATGAAACGATTTGCTGAAGACAGAACGGCTTGGAGAGTTGTAAAAAACCAAACCTCGTATTGGTAACCCATTAGGACGATGTCCTTTCTACCACCAACCCGTCTAGGAAAAACTGTGCTCCTTCTGGGATCGAACCTGTGATCGCTTTTACCGAAGGCGGACACACTACCATGCAGGATAGGCGTGAGAACGTACTATTTTATACATAAATATGCATAGATGAAATTATTATGTTCCTGCTAACAAATGTTGATTAAGAGAATGCTTTTTCTTCGTCTTTTGATACAGAATAGAAGAAAAAGTATATTACTCTTACTTTTGTCTGTCTTGCTCATGCGATGATATGAAACTACTGTGGTATGAATGATGCTGAGTATTAGAATTCGTCTTGGTCACTCCATATTGATTGCTATGAAGAGTGTTATTTATAGGGTCATTGTGCTGCTCCAACGTAGACTTGTTCCAGTCTTGGCTTTTCACACGCAGAGAAAAGAAACCATGTTATAAGTAATTAAATACGTCATGCCAATTATAAGTAATTAAAGAAACGCAGACAAACTACCTCATTACTCATGTTGCCTAGTAAATTCCATTCCCTCCCTGAAGCTTTTGTAGCTAATGGTGGAGGGATTGAGGATCGAAACAGTTGTCGGGCTGATGAACGTACAGGGAAAAAGACAGCATTATTTTTTTGGAAATTAAGCCATCCTCTCGGAATAGTATTGCATACGTATATTTATTTAACGTATTTTTGTAATTTCGTGGAAATTGAGATTGAAAACCCATTTAACAAATTAAGAAGGTTGCATCAGATCGGTGTAAAGGTCAGCGGCATAGAGCACGGATTTTAGTAAAGTTATAAGTATTTAATAGATCTATAGGAATAACGCGATGTCAAATGATACTGCTAGATTGTGAATCAGACGTGATTATTTATTACGTTTTGATGTAAAATTAAGAAATTAAAAGTGCTATCATGAAATGTAGTTCGACCTGAAGACCATGAGACTTTGACGTGTTAATCGTCTATCGATGGGATGATAGAAGTTCTCCGACCGGAATTTCTCGATTAGGCTTTTCTCTGAAATTTTTCATGTCTTTGTGATTACTAATGTGAAACGTTAGTGGATATTTCAATTATATGCAAAATAATAAATAGGATATTAATCTCACTTTCCCAATGCCATTTGAAAGGTGTCTAAATCTCCTGAGAGGAGATAGGAAAACCAAGAGACAGAGCAAAAAGTGTAAATGCTACACACACAAAAACAAACCAAGAACCTTAGCAAAAAACATCGGGCAGCCACCGTTCGATTTAAATACTAATAAACCAAAAATACACACACAGAGTCATTCATACAATATGTATGATTTTGCACCTTAGACTTAATTTATTAGAGCAGAAAATGTTAAAATGTAGAAAACCAAAATGTGCAGCAGAATAAGTTGACTAAGCCAAAGAAAGATTATAGCTCCTGCTCTTGACAATTGAAAAACGGTCTCAAACTTCTCTTCTATTGAATTATTGATCACCTCCATACCAGCATCGTTGAAGCTGGTCAAGATTATACATTGTGTTAAGTTCATATGTTGGTACATTTTCTTTACCTTGCAATTATTGCATACGTTCATTCATTATGCAGCATAATTTCCTCTCTTTCTCTGATGTCTTTTCTTGTTTTACTCTCTTTACTAATCACCAAACTCTAGCGGCAGATTTAATCGAAGCAATTACCCTATCCCCTCAGTTACACTTTGAGATAGGGCAATTTGTTCCATTATGATAAAAACAATCAAAAAATGTAAATAAAATCTATTAAACTTATACAATGTCTGTAAGTCTATCATAATTTAATATTAATTTTAATTTGTTTCAAAATTTGAGTTAAGTTAGTTTCTTCTATTCATCACTCTTGAGGATAAATACCTATAATTCATGTAACTCATCTTGGTAATTTTTAAGTAATACTCCTTTTCTCCTTCCCTACAAAGCATTGTCATACAGACAACTCTGCTTCTATCAGTTTTTCACTCATTCACTCTTCTATTCATTACTCTTGAGGATAAATCACTATAAATCATGCAACTCATCTTGGTAATTTTTAAGTAATACTCCTTTTCTCCTTCCCTACAAAGCATTGTCATACAGACAACTCTGCTTCTATCAGTTTTTCACTCATTCCTTTCCTAGACTGCATATTTGTTGCCCATGTAGTTGAATTGTCTGGACTACCTGTCTCAGCATACATTAGGTATGTTAAATTCTTTTCTAATGCCAAAGACATTTTTCCCTCTACATTATTGCTGAAAATTTATTTCTTTTTCCCTATAAGATAAAAAAAAGGCAATGAATAAAGACATTCTACCAATTTATTTACTGTATATTCTCCTAAATTATTAGTCTTCCTCTTGTGAACTTTGAAATTTTTAAGCCTTGTGATCTTAATTTTACTATTATCCTAATGATAAATCATAGGATAGTCCTAATGTCTCTCGTCTCTCATTGATCAATCAATGCTTTGTCTGCTTATAGAAAGGCTTCAAAGAGTACTTCATAGCAATACAATAGCCTAATCTTATTACAAATATCAATTTGTACACTTACAACAACATTTTTCCATTGACCATTTTATATAGAAAAATGACATAATTTATTACAATAGGTTACCATCTTATCTAGAATTTTGAGTTTCCTTCAGACATATTCACTGAGTACTTATACATTTTAACTAAGAATTAAAGTTCCCATTGTTTCCTCTTTACAATAATTTTTAATTCATTTGTGTCCATTATTTCAAAGATAAATATTTTCAAATGCATCTAATCATTAAAACCATTGTTTTCTCTTATTGACTATTTTATCTTTCTGAATTGCACCCTTGATTCATACCTTTCTCAAGTCAGATTTTTCTGATAATCATAAAGTATTCATTCCTTAATCGTTTATCAATATATTTTCAAACCACTACTTTCCTTTATTTCGCCTTTCACCACCAATTACTTTATCTGCATTTATTTCCATTACTTCCTTACCATTTTATCTACTGCATCACATCATTAATTATGTGTATTTGTCCGCTATATTTATAATCTTAGGTTGACAACTATTTTAATTTTTTGTCCGCAGCTTCCGTGATGCAATTTTTCAATATATATTCCTATCTTTCCCTATTACTATACTTTGATACTTTACTGATGGATTTCCCATACTCATGACTTCAATATCAATTCTTAAGGTCTCTGCATCTTTAATGTTATCTTTTGAATGTCTCATTTAATATTTAATTTCAAGGATAACCACCAGTGGCCTATGGTAACAATTAATATCAACAAATCAATATGTAAGAAAATCTATATTGAAAATCAACATCTTTCATGGCCATCATTAGATTATCTTCTGTCCGCCCACATCCATGATGCCAAAATTATTCACTTTCTCATCTCTTCAAATCCTTTGCTACATTTCATACTTTTTCAACTGATTATGCAGATATTCTTAGCAGCTTTGTTTTCTTGAGAGCTAAATTAATCATTTTCTTGGCTTTTTCATTTTAATCAATACCTACAGAATTCCTCTGTATAAATATTAACACTCTTAAACTAAAACGCAGTAAGAAAAAAAAAGCAAAACAGACTCAGACATTGGTTAAATATGCTTTCAAGATACGAGGATCAAAACAAATCAGGATTACTATTATGGGTTAGTAAAAAGAGAATAAAATATCCTGTCTGGACACATAACTTTATCAGTCTGAATAAAGTTACAAAAGTCCATTCAAATAGAGAATATATATTTAAGATAAATCCTCAAATAATGGCATATTTGGAATTTCTGAACCCCCATCTGTAAGAAAATGTATCATGGAGCATTATACCCCCATGGGACCAAGGGTCACTGACTCCCTTTTGAGTGTGATATCATTTAAGAATGGCCCATTAAGAGATGAAGTATATAAAGGATTAATCAGCCACAAATTGAGAGGAATTCCCTATACATAGTTTTATCATTTTAATTAAATAATCACCATAAATTACACATTTATATTTATTTATATAAACACAAACTGGGGTATAGTAATTAATTGTCTCGGCTTGTTCTCTTATTTATTTTACACTGCATATATTTTCAGCCCACACAATATTCATCCATAATAATAGATATTCAGTCATGAGAATAGCAGCACCATATCTATACTCTTTGAAAATATCACTAATACCATAATCTATCCATATCATGTCATGCATCAGCTTCCTTTAAAACCATGTAAATCTTTGTTCTATATATCTTTATTGCTATTCATCAAGAAGATAACCATATGCTTATTTTGTTTCTTAAATACCTTTCTGTAGCAGTCTTTTCGCCAATCATTGTGGTTTTTTCATATTTTCTTAATTATTAGACTTTCTCAATCACTTTGCTGTTCTGCTAAATTAATTTCTTTCATGATTTACATTTTTCTTCTTCATTTTAAAAATCTTGCTAGACAAAGTTGCCCCCAAATTTCAGCCTATATATAAAACGTTTTAAGAGATGCTATTTCAGAAAGTTCTTGGCCTTTCTTTACAATTGCCTTTCTTCAAATGTTTCTCCATCATTGCCTCCAAAATATCAAATACTTCCTGTTTATTTTTCTCCTCTTAAGATTTAAAGGGACTGTTAATTTCTTAATTAATAGTTTGCTCTAATTTTTTTCAATTTTCACTTGGAATTAGCATTTCACTAGAAAATTTGACTTCTTTCTGCTGAATTGGCTCTATATATTTTGCTTGATATGTACATTAGTTGGTACGTATCCCTCATCACACTGATATCTCTCAGTTTTCTCTCATTTCGTAAGTAATTAGCCAAAAGTTCAGCATGATATTTTTATTATGCACTGACAGTTTTATGTAACAGAAATAGAAAACCTGAAAAATAATGTATTTAAAGAAATAAAAGGGGTCAGACCTTGAAACATTGTAGTAATGAAATTGAATCAGCATAGCCAATTCATTAATTTAGACAGAATGCTTGTGATCATGAAGGAATATTAAATTGAATTGAGAAGTATTGGTTTTATTTTATTTTCTACTTTTATCTTGTATCATAGGAAGGCCTCTGGAAGTATTATTTTAATAATATTATTGTTCACCATATCAATCTTATAAAGACTTTTTATTTTGTCTCATAATCAAATAGATTTTTCTTGTATTCTGATTTTGAACATTTACATTGAGTATATAGTGGCCTTGAATAATATATAAATGATAGTTAATGCCAATAAAAAGAGCGAGCATTTTTTCTAAGAATCTATAATCTTCAACCTTCCTGGATACATGATAACCAAGATTCATTATTTAAGCACATTCTAACAATTATTTTAGTTAATTTTCTCAGAGATGATTATATATAGTAATTGACTACTCCTTTAAGCACTAATCTCTGAAATTTTACTTTGAGTTTGATTTCAATTCATCTGCATTATCATATGTGCATAGAAATGCACAGCCATCAAATCTCAATAGAACAAGCTCCTTTATGACTCCATACATGCATCTTGACCTTTCTGAGGACAATTTTTTACATCATTTATGGTTGATAATAACCCCAAAATCAATACTCAGTTACAATCAATACTCTTGATAATGACCCCTAGACAAATTGAAACATAAGGCTTGATTGTAATATGACACAAAGTAGCTCCATCTTGTAGGTTATGCAGATGTACCATAGAGATGAAGAGGTTGTTTCATATAATTCTATTCCTCAATTTATGACTTGCAGATTCATAGTTTAATTCTACATCTACTGAGTGTTAGTATTATTTAATTGTAATGTAAAAATGTTAGTAGTGTTTTAAATGATAGCCATGGAATATTTTTTAACCAATCAAAATCTATTAATGCTCAGGGGTAATTTAGATTTTTAGTTAAGGTTAAAAAATTAACTTAATTGCATTTCCAATGCTTCAAACTCTAATAAATGCATGCTGTTTATTTTGGAGAAAACTAATTTGATATTGTTCTTTTCCTTTGATTTATGTTCATCCCCTATCCGGATCAACCAGTATGTAACTTTGTGGTCCATGATCGCTGCTTGAAGACGGTAGTTTCTCCTTGCTCTAGCATTGCCCCCAGTCTGATCAAGGTAGGTAAAATTTTACTTAATTGTAAATTGAGTTTAATTTAATTTGTCTCCTTAATTTTTTGTGTGTCATTTGTGAAAAAAAAATCTTCAGCATGAGGAGTAGGCCAATAATTCCCCTAAGAGGCTAAATTCATATAAGAAATCTGATATTATATCATTTATGATCCTTTATTAACATACATTGTTTGCAGAGTTACATTCCATAGGTGGAATCTTCGTGTAGATATAATGCTGTACATTGAAGTATTTTGGTTTTTTTATTGGTGCAGATCTAATATAATTCTTTAATTGCTCACATAAACTCAACAGTTCCTAAAATCATAAATTTGTAAGAAAATTGCAGTAGATATATTTAAGTTAATGTAAGGAGTATAAGATAAACTTTGTACTCTCAAATAGATGACTCATAGAAATCACCACAAGGAATGCTAATATGCCATGGTTCACATGATAAAATCAAGTTTCTTTAGACCACTAAAGAGGAAGATATTTTTAATATATTCAGCGTATTTTCTGTAAGCATTACAAACGCATATTTGTCACCTAATATCTTCAATTAATGTTGATTTATGAAATTATCTTTAAGGTAGATATATTTTATTCTTTAAAAGTAATTAATTTCCAAAGCAGTCACCCATGCTTATAATTTTGGATGTTTTAATTGGGAGTATAAACTGCTGGAATAAAGATCTCTAATTTTTAGTATTGGCCACAAAATAGTTTTTAATTAAAAGTCAATAATGATCCACATTCATTGCAATAGTTTAATTAAGTAATTTCAGTTAAAAGAGAAAATACCCAAATAGAAAAATTGAATACCCAAATAGAAAAATAAAATTACATTTATTTTTATATTTTGATTTAATCCGGTAAAAAATTTCTGGGCAGTGGAATTTTTTTGAGTGGTGAAAATAGATGATATATATTGAAAGGGCACATATATCCCTGAAATAATTCCCAAGATTCCAGTGTTTGGTCTGAAAAATCAGATCATTCTAAATTTTAAAATCTCAGGTTTAATTTGGAGATGACTAAAACAAAGTACAATAGTGAAAATCTCAGTGCATTCAGAGTTCTTGCACATCATTCATGTACTTTGTACATTTTTCAAAAAAAGTTAACAGTATTTTATCAATTGGAATTGGAAATAATTAGTATATACAATGTATAGGATATACAATGTTTTAATCCTGGGTGTATCTGATCTTGTCTTTCTGTTGGATTGTGGCTTATTTTTCTTCTTAAATTCTGTCTCTGAACAGAATCCGGTGGCCCATTGCTGGTCTGAACAGACTCACCATAAGCGGCGGTTTTGTAATGTCTGCCGCAAAAGACTTGAAGACAGTCTCTCAATTCATTGTGAGAGTAAGTATAATTTTTTTATATATGCACATATATAACATACCATGAGTATCTCATCGCTTTTCTACATATATAACATGTTAAGTTCACATAAAAGAATGCATCTTTAGACAATTTTGATTTGTAAAATATCATGCATTATGTATAAACTAATACATTTTACATTGGTAGAGGAAATAGACTAAGGAAGGCTATATAGGAAGTTGCAACTGGGCTCCCATGGCCAGATGGCTAGTCCTGACTATGATATATATATTTAGGTTATATATTCTTCCTCATATTATTCAGTGATGTAGTCATAATACTTTTATTTTATCTTCCTTCATGCACACATTATTGGAGCTTCTTTTCCCAGATAAATTAATCACTATCAAATTTGTACAAGTGGTTAAAATAATTCCTTTAATCAAAATATTTTCTACACTTAACTGAAATGTTTTAAAATGTCAAAATTTAATAATTAATCGTCTCCTTGAAGACACTAGTCAATTTCCATGGACTGAAAATTTAGTTTGAGTGACAATATTGTCTTGTCCTAAAACTATTATTTGCAATTTTCGAGCTGAGTTCCAAATATATGAAGTGAATATATTATGCCCACATAAATGTAACTTATGAAAAATCCTTGCTGTTGCTAATCATTTTTATCTCTGAATTCAGCAAAATAATGTGTAGGTATACTTATAAACCTAAGGTCTTGACAAAATAATTATTTGCCAGATGTGAGATATAAAGTGGCATCTCTCATTTTGTCTCATTATTTTACTCAAATTCAGTCAAAACTAACTGAAAAAGATGGAAATTATAAGCATCTCCTTACTGAAGATTATAATTATTTTCGAAACTGAAACATCTAACCATGTTTAATTAGAAAGCTACATTTTCAACATCACTCAATCCCTGTAAGATGCATGAAATTTCATCCCCAACAACATAAAATTTAACTATTGGAATATCAAGGAAAAGAAATCATGGAATACCAGTGATGATAATCTGGCCATATAGTCAAATTGTACCATATGTACAGATAAATAATCACTCATGTGTAAGCCAATTCCCAAATTTGTGCTCAAAATATCCGTTTCTAGTTTCAATTTTTTCAACAAATTATGATAGATAGTAAACTAAGGATATCATAAAATGTAGAGAGCAGAGAGTAGGTATATTTGGAAAATCCAGCCAACTTCCCGAAGTAGTAGAAAGTTGAAATTTGGCAAATAACTGAAAAGCACCTTTGGTGTTATGGGAAGAATCCAAAATTCTGGATTGCTAAACCAAATTTTATTCCAAATCACTTAGTTTTCTCCATGAAAATGTGTGAAAATTGGTATCTTAGCATGCAGAACTCTACTAAAAAATTAAATTATCATTATCCTAGAATCAAGACATGAACCAAAAAAGGAAAAATAGTAAAAATTCATATTATCTATATTTTTTATTCACATTTGTGACGAAAACCTATATTTTCCCTAATTAAAATAACATTCTCTTGTATAGGTCAACTTTTGATTTTTATGTTAATTTTTTTTACATATGGGGTTTTCATGGTATTGAGAAAAGAAACCATCCATATGAAATTTGTTTCCATGATAGGGGCAATGTTAAATTATTGTAGCACATCCTGACAAAATATCATACAATGTTGCTTAACGATTATATAGATCCCCAAATTTGAAAACTATGAAACATTTTTTTTACAGTTTGTGAGTATTATGTTCATGTGGAGTGCCAAGACTTTGCAGTGCCAGACTGCAAAGAGAATGCCACATACCTACCAGGGAAGGAAGTGTCATCAGTGGTTCATGTACACCACTGGAGAGAAGGCAATCTTCCCTCAGGAGCAAAGTGTGCCATATGTAAGAAAACCTGCTGGTCAGGAGAGTGCCTTGCTGGGATGAGGTGTGAGTGGTGTGGCATGACAGTAAGTAAATTGTTCTAGCTGTTTTTTTTAACTTTTCATCACTTATAATTTTTAATCATGCATAAAATCATAGCCTCCGTTTCTTTGGCTATTTATTATGTAAACAGAATGATGAAAATTAGGAGGAAACCCATCACTGACCTCAATTTGAACATATCAATAATTCAACACTCAATTTTGTGAATTAGTGAAAATTATCGTAACTTATCTCAAATTCAGTTATTTATTTTAAATTCGATCATCTGTTTCAAATATTGGCTGGTCACTTTCTTGCAGAATTTTTATTATTTCCAATAATTTACCAACCAATTACACAAATCCAGGCAGAAAATATATTGGTGCCTCATCATATAATCCCATCAATAGTATTGCCTTAATAAATACCTTAATTAATATTTCTAAGAAAGGATCATTTCAATAATGCTATTGAAAGGTTTGGTAAGATTTCAGAGACACCATGTGGTAAACTCTTTGATATTCAGAAATGAAGTGGATAAGCTTGTAGATAGCCACTGTAATGGAGAGACTGTTTTTAAAACCATGCTTAGAGGAAGGAAGTAATTTATAATTATTTAAGGGATTGATAAATATATAAATTTGCTAGGCAGCAAAGAAGAAGTATATCAAAATTTTTGAAGAAAACAGGAAAAACTGAGACAAGAAAATATTTGTTGAAATATGTTCATGAACCTTTACAATAAACTGGGATAATAGAAATAACTATATAAACAGAAGATTAAAAAAAGAAACAAGAGAAGCATCCAAATACACTAAGTTTAACAACAGCAAGATTTTTTCAATACCACATGACAAGATGTTTTTAAAAAAATTAAAGCTAAAGGAATCCTTTTGGATACATTGGATTTGAGGAATCTGACTAGGATAAGACAAACTGTAATTGGGATAACACCAGTTCAATGAGAAAATTTTCATTTTGTATCAAGGGAATAGGTTAATTAGGAGTCCTTGAAGTACTTTATCAGTGGAAATTGCATTTCGTACTGCAACTGCATTGGAAAATTTAGTGACTGACTAGTGAGGGAGAAACTGTAGAGGGACAATTTAATTTAGAGATCTCTGAAATGCTTGTGATAAGTACCAAAAAACTACCAAGAATTACTTCAGCACTCAATTCAATGTTAAAATTGGAAAAATATAATAAAGAGGTTTTCTGAGAAATTTAATGAAGAAATTACGATAAAAAGTCATTTAGACATATATAGGAATAGAATCTAAGTGACATGGTATGATAATTTCGGCATTTAAGGTATGATGGCCTTCAAGGTGTTAAGAAGGCTCAAGGTATTATAATATTACTTGTCGAAGGAATCAGTCCATTTTCTTAGAGAATTAAATAAGTTAAAAAGTTCAATTTCCATTACTGGATGTTCTAGGAATCTCTACACTCAATCCTCTGCAAATTGATAGTGCACTAGGTTGAAAGACAATGCTCAATATCCAGAGATTTTAATGATGTGGTAGGAAAAAGATGCAGAACATCTTTTACACAGAAAACTTAAGGATTAAAAAGTACCGTATCTTCTGGTAGATAACCTGTGTTATCTATACAAAAAATATAGAAAAATGATAAAAATAATAGTGTGTGATATACAACGGAGAATCTCGTTTCATTGAATATCTTGAACATTGAACTAGGAAACAAATGATTAAACAACACACGTCATATATCATGGAAGTCAAGGAGTATATACGTACTAGAGCAATTTTATTTCAACCAACATATTGTAAATTTTAACTTAATCAAATAATTCCGTTCAAAATACAAGAGTAATTATCATAAATATTACAGCAGTGAAAAAACATTCTCGTCAACATAATAACAATTTTGAAATGCGTGTTATCAATGCATTTATCACAGAAGAAATTTTTT
>KZ308241.1:1207951-1220008 GCA_000376725.2 Ladona fulva
TATAAAAAGATAATAATTAATATATTAGAAACATGATTTAAATTTATTAAATCGTTTAAAATTTATAATTTAATTTAAATTTTGTTTAAAACAATTTTTATTGAAAATTTATTTATTTATTAATAACACATCAAGATATAGCATTAGGCTAATTATGGTTGCTGATCAACAATAATGATAATAAAATTGATCAACAAATTTTTAAAATTATATAAATAATAAAGCAATAACAAAATTAAAGAGATCAGCATTTCAGAGATCCAAATCAGTCTCTTTCAATCATTGTTTCAATTGATTTTAGATGTAGATAAAATGGATGGAAGTTTTTATTGGAAGACAAAGAAAATTGAGGGTATGGGGAAGAAGAGTGACCGTTTTATTATTGACAGACATGGAGTATTCAAAGAGAAGGTATCAGATAAGCAAGTTGTTCTTGAAGGAACACAGAAAGAGAAAAGGGAGAGTAGGAAAGGGGATAATTGATATTGAAAATATTATATAGGAATGTAATGTCAGAAAAAGTATGAGAGGTTTTAATAGAAGTAAGATTAAGATGTTTTAGAAGATGAGTCATTGGCATATTCCTAAATGACGACACTCGGAAACAGACTATCTTTAAAAAGAAATTTAAGGCTCAATTGAGAGTAGAGAGGTTAGATTCAGAAGACATGGTCCATATAGGAGAGCAATAAGTAAGAAGTGGAAGAACACAGCTTGAGAAATAGAAGTAGAGAGAGCCTGGATCCCTGATGTCAGTAAACCTGTTGAGCATCCCTAGTCGAGACATAGCTCTCTTTTAAATTAAATAGTCTCTGTAGATTAATTATGATTAGAGATTATATGTTCAATTTTAGAGTGGAGTTGATTTTAGTGGCTGCCAGTTTGACTATTTGTGGAACATTATATCCTCAAATTGAGAAAGACGATGCAATAATACAAAATGTAGACTGATCTTAGAAAGTTTGGAAAAGTAATCTCAAACCTCTTAAATCAATAACATTCAAACTCGAAATTAATTAACCAGGATCTGGTCAAACATTCATTCTGTAAATATTTACAAGAAAAATCATTCCAGAAATTCTGATTTTCTTAGTGATATGGAAGAGCATAATATAATAATCATCATCATGGAATAAAAACGTACACCCTTGATACCATTATGAGATTTGGTGCCCCAAACCTATATAGAGCAATAGATTTCCCATCCTTACTAATAAATCTTTGCAGATTTCATTTTTATTTTGAAACTCCAGGTTAATATTCTCAGTTGTATAATGAGTTCCATCTATGTTTTTTCTTAAGAATTATATAGCACTCCAAAATGCTTCTCATTGTTTTTTCTAGTGTCATGCAGTATGCCGACGCAATATCCCTCCAGAGTGCACCTTTGGCCTGCTTGAACCAATTTATCTTCCTCCACATGGAGTAAGCATACCCCGAACTGAGGTTCCCATGGAAGCCATTATCGGGGTACAAGTTCGTGGGCGCGACCCTGCCGCAATTTCTCGTAAGTCTGTAGTTTGCTGATGAATTCAGCTGTTCTTTCCTTTTGAAATGATACATAAATGATATATTTTATTTGAAGTTATTTTTACTTTTTGAATGTGCTCAAATTATCATTTGTGTTGAGGAATTAAGAAACACCTTTTTATTTAGAATAGATAGTTAGTTTACTTCTTATAGAAGAATCAAGGATATGAAAATAACTCTACAGAAAATCTAAATGAGTCAATGTTGCAACCACTGTTATGATATGATTAGCTAAGCAAACAATTGCTCATAAAATCTTAAACCCTATGAAATGATTGTTCAACAAAATTCTTTAACTGTATAATGATATAAAAATTGTTACTAAGAGTAAGCATTCATTTTATGTGTATATATGCATGTATGTATGTATGACCAATTGGATCTGTGTGTGAGCAAATGGAAAGGAGTGAAAATTGTTCCAGAAATCAGGATATATAGACTCAACTTTTAAAAAATATAGTTAAGAAAGCTTATTAATAGCAGCTATGGCACTATGTAGGCTACCTATTTAGAATGCGCTATTGAAAGTAATCGGCCTACTTTTTTCTGCTAGTGATCAGTTTTATTTTATTGATTTAATTCTTGCATATAAATGATTATTTTTTATAATGCATTATAAGTATTTAGACCATACAATTATGTATGAAATTGAATTTCAATAAATATGGGTGAAAACAGATTATAATAATAATATTTTTTCTGGAATGGAGTGCCTTGAATGCCCTTCTGAAAAAACATTCTCGTCAACATAATAACAATTTTGAAATGCGTGTTATCAATGCATTTATCACAGAAGAAAAATTATTCACTATCAAATTTGTACAAGTGGTTAAAATAATTCCTTTAATCAAAATATTTTCTACACTTAACTGAAATGTTTTAAAATGTCAAAATTTAATAATTAATCGTCTCCTTGAAGACACTAGTCAATTTCCATGGACTGAAAATTTAGTTTGAGTGACAATATTGTCTTGTCCTAAAACTATTATTTGCAATTTTCGAGCTGAGTTCCAAATATATGAAGTGAATATATTATGCCCACATAAATGTAACTTATGAAAAATCCTTGCTGTTGCTAATCATTTTTATCTCTGAATTCAGCAAAATAATGTGTAGGTATACTTATAAACCTAAGGTCTTGACAAAATAATTATTTGCCAGATGTGAGATATAAAGTGGCATCTCTCATTTTGTCTCATTATTTTACTCAAATTCAGTCAAAACTAACTGAAAAAGATGGAAATTATAAGCATCTCCTTACTGAAGATTATAATTATTTTCGAAACTGAAACATCTAACCATGTTTAATTAGAAAGCTACATTTTCAACATCACTCAATCCCTGTAAGATGCATGAAATTTCATCCCCAACAACATAAAATTTAACTATTGGAATATCAAGGAAAAGAAATCATGGAATACCAGTGATGATAATCTGGCCATATAGTCAAATTGTACCATATGTACAGATAAATAATCACTCATGTGTAAGCCAATTCCCAAATTTGTGCTCAAAATATCCGTTTCTAGTTTCAATTTTTTCAACAAATTATGATAGATAGTAAACTAAGGATATCATAAAATGTAGAGAGCAGAGAGTAGGTATATTTGGAAAATCCAGCCAACTTCCCGAAGTAGTAGAAAGTTGAAATTTGGCAAATAACTGAAAAGCACCTTTGGTGTTATGGGAAGAATCCAAAATTCTGGATTGCTAAACCAAATTTTATTCCAAATCACTTAGTTTTCTCCATGAAAATGTGTGAAAATTGGTATCTTAGCATGCAGAACTCTACTAAAAAATTAAATTATCATTATCCTAGAATCAAGACATGAACCAAAAAAGGAAAAATAGTAAAAATTCATATTATCTATATTTTTTATTCACATTTGTGACGAAAACCTATATTTTCCCTAATTAAAATAACATTCTCTTGTATAGGTCAACTTTTGATTTTTATGTTAATTTTTTTTACATATGGGGTTTTCATGGTATTGAGAAAAGAAACCATCCATATGAAATTTGTTTCCATGATAGGGGCAATGTTAAATTATTGTAGCACATCCTGACAAAATATCATACAATGTTGCTTAACGATTATATAGATCCCCAAATTTGAAAACTATGAAACATTTTTTTTACAGTTTGTGAGTATTATGTTCATGTGGAGTGCCAAGACTTTGCAGTGCCAGACTGCAAAGAGAATGCCACATACCTACCAGGGAAGGAAGTGTCATCAGTGGTTCATGTACACCACTGGAGAGAAGGCAATCTTCCCTCAGGAGCAAAGTGTGCCATATGTAAGAAAACCTGCTGGTCAGGAGAGTGCCTTGCTGGGATGAGGTGTGAGTGGTGTGGCATGACAGTAAGTAAATTGTTCTAGCTGTTTTTTTTAACTTTTCATCACTTATAATTTTTAATCATGCATAAAATCATAGCCTCCGTTTCTTTGGCTATTTATTATGTAAACAGAATGATGAAAATTAGGAGGAAACCCATCACTGACCTCAATTTGAACATATCAATAATTCAACACTCAATTTTGTGAATTAGTGAAAATTATCGTAACTTATCTCAAATTCAGTTATTTATTTTAAATTCGATCATCTGTTTCAAATATTGGCTGGTCACTTTCTTGCAGAATTTTTATTATTTCCAATAATTTACCAACCAATTACACAAATCCAGGCAGAAAATATATTGGTGCCTCATCATATAATCCCATCAATAGTATTGCCTTAATAAATACCTTAATTAATATTTCTAAGAAAGGATCATTTCAATAATGCTATTGAAAGGTTTGGTAAGATTTCAGAGACACCATGTGGTAAACTCTTTGATATTCAGAAATGAAGTGGATAAGCTTGTAGATAGCCACTGTAATGGAGAGACTGTTTTTAAAACCATGCTTAGAGGAAGGAAGTAATTTATAATTATTTAAGGGATTGATAAATATATAAATTTGCTAGGCAGCAAAGAAGAAGTATATCAAAATTTTTGAAGAAAACAGGAAAAACTGAGACAAGAAAATATTTGTTGAAATATGTTCATGAACCTTTACAATAAACTGGGATAATAGAAATAACTATATAAACAGAAGATTAAAAAAAGAAACAAGAGAAGCATCCAAATACACTAAGTTTAACAACAGCAAGATTTTTTCAATACCACATGACAAGATGTTTTTAAAAAAATTAAAGCTAAAGGAATCCTTTTGGATACATTGGATTTGAGGAATCTGACTAGGATAAGACAAACTGTAATTGGGATAACACCAGTTCAATGAGAAAATTTTCATTTTGTATCAAGGGAATAGGTTAATTAGGAGTCCTTGAAGTACTTTATCAGTGGAAATTGCATTTCGTACTGCAACTGCATTGGAAAATTTAGTGACTGACTAGTGAGGGAGAAACTGTAGAGGGACAATTTAATTTAGAGATCTCTGAAATGCTTGTGATAAGTACCAAAAAACTACCAAGAATTACTTCAGCACTCAATTCAATGTTAAAATTGGAAAAATATAATAAAGAGGTTTTCTGAGAAATTTAATGAAGAAATTACGATAAAAAGTCATTTAGACATATATAGGAATAGAATCTAAGTGACATGGTATGATAATTTCGGCATTTAAGGTATGATGGCCTTCAAGGTGTTAAGAAGGCTCAAGGTATTATAATATTACTTGTCGAAGGAATCAGTCCATTTTCTTAGAGAATTAAATAAGTTAAAAAGTTCAATTTCCATTACTGGATGTTCTAGGAATCTCTACACTCAATCCTCTGCAAATTGATAGTGCACTAGGTTGAAAGACAATGCTCAATATCCAGAGATTTTAATGATGTGGTAGGAAAAAGATGCAGAACATCTTTTACACAGAAAACTTAAGGATTAAAAAGTACCGTATCTTCTGGTAGATAACCTGTGTTATCTATACAAAAAATATAGAAAAATGATAAAAATAATAGTGTGTGATATACAACGGAGAATCTCGTTTCATTGAATATCTTGAATAATGAACTCAGAAACAAATGATGAAACAACACGCGTCATACATCGCAGAAGTCATGGAGTATATACTTAGGCACTAGGGCAATTTTATTTCAACGAACATATTGTAAATGTTAACATAATCAAATAANATTTAAATACATAGAGTATCAATTTAAATTTGAAACTAAAATCTGATTTTTGTAGTTACTCTTAACACATTCATAATAACTTGTGGCAAATCAAATCACGGTTCATTCAGATCCAGAAGTATGGTAATAATAGAAAAATTTAATGGTGTATTCCTCATGACCTTCCATAGTTGTGTTATGACCAAAGTCTAGGCTATGAATTTGAAAAACTGATATTGGTTTGAGAAGCTGGAGAACAGGTATTCATTAACTTCAATAATCAGCCAAATGTTATGGCCCTGGGCCATGAACGCTCTGCTCCAAAAAGCAGGCGAACTGCCTCTTTCAGGGGGGACTGAGACAAGAGGAGCAGATGGAGGAGGGGGTCGGGTCTCGACCCTCGTGAGACGCCTATCTCTAGTTCTTCCGAGAAGCTGCAAGGCCACCTGCCATAACTCTCCCCCATATCTCAGAGGTACACGTCATACTTACATGCGTGAAAGCCTCTCATCCATCCACTAATATCTTTTCTTAAATATATCCCTCTCTATTAGATCTTTGCCAACTCTTGAAAAAAATGGGAACTTATTAACTGGATATATTGGTTCATTATTTATTAATTTCAAAGAGTGAAATACTCTTCCTGTGACCCAAAAGTATTTCAAATTAAGAAAGGGATTTACACCACTAATACCTCAACATACAGAAACCAATTAATATTTTTCTATTACTATCACTGATATTAATTCCTTCATTTATATAATACAAGCATGTCATCATTCACATCATTATCCATTAATTTACCTTTCAAGGTTAATGTTATCAAAATCTATGAACATGAGGAATCCAACCTTGGCATTATTTTATAAATACACATAACTATGGAAATTTTCTAAAACATTCATAGCTTATGGCTCTGATTGCTTACAGATTCATTTACACTTTCACATGAGATAATTTAATAATTTCTGAGAAAAAATTAAATGTATGAATTTAAATTATATCTGATATATATAATTACTTATTCTATTTATCTTTTCACCTTTTACTTCTATGCATTGTATCCTCAACTTCATAAGATATTTTGTAAATATTAATTTAATATTTTCTTAAATATAAAGCAACTCAGAAATGAAGGACATTCATGAGTTTTAGTATTTTTCTAATAGTGTCTTAAAAATGGTATTCCTGAGACTTCAGAAAGAGTGGAAAAGTTCTTTGATTAGTTATCTACTAAGAAAATCCGTTAAAAATTCAACTTTACAATATATTGAAACCATGAGATTTAATTGAATTCAGTGATTTTCGAGTTCTAAACACCAATAGTTAGTTATAATGATTTTCTTCCTTAGAAGCAAGCCAGTTTCACTATATACATTGATTGCTATGTTTTCCACTTAAGATTACTAGGCAGTGTTTAGCATATGTAAGTATAGTTTAACATAGATACTTTAACTAACTTTAGAATTTCAATCTGCATAATAGCTACATTTGAGAATTACATTTATTTAATTACAGTAAACTTCCCTATTAACAACCTGACTATAAATAGAGTTACTACCTGATGCTGAACTCTGTCCCTGAGATTTTGGACTAAAACCCAGAGAAACCAAATTTTAACCCCAGAACCTGTGATTCTTTAGCTAAATTAAAATGGTACTTAATTTTAAAAGCATACATAGCCATACTGCATAGACAATTGTAATAGCATAAAGTCTTTCCAACACTTCAATTTCCACTTGGTAACTTTCTGAAACACTACCGATTACTTATTGCTTATAATCTGAATATTTGGTCTCTTCTTATAGGTTACACAAAACATACAGGCTCAGTTAATATTTAATTCAACAGCAAAGAAATTTCTTATATTCCATATTTAAATATTTTCACAAGGTTTAAAAAATCTGATAAAAATTTTCAAAACTCACAAAACTGTAGAAATTATGACTTGTCCCAGAGACAGATGAAAAATAATCGAAACCCCAAGATTCTGGGTCAAACCCAGGCAGGTGGTAACTCTAACCATAAAGAAGGAAATATATAAAAATTGAACTACATCATCAAGCCTATGTTAAAATGATTCTGATACATATTACACAGTTTCGATAAAAATTGGTCAACAGTCTTCACAACAGTTCTTAATTTTTTATGGTTGAAATTCATGAAGAAAGATAAAAAAATATTTGTCATGCAACAATTAAAATATCAGAAGCTTTTCTGATAGAGCATAGTTTAAATTTGAGTTATAACAGTAACAAGTTAAAAAATATACTACATGTATAAAAATTTTGTAAAGATAATGCAAAATAAGCTAAACTAAGACTGAAATAGGATGTAGTATTAGATGTAGATGGGATGAAGTACTGTAGAAATAACTGATATCAAGCTATTTATTGTACCTGGGGTTATAGTTGGTTGACTCATCAAATTTCCCCTCAGTTCATATCTTCACGTAACTATATTTTTTAGCTGTTGTTAATTAATGAAACTCTTTGCTGGGGTGGCTTTCAGTAAGAAAACGTCATTCATCGCTTAATTTTTAAGGATGAAAATGATTAATGCTAGAGGGCAGATAAAATTTATTAGGAATTATGCATTGTCTGAGAATCAAATAGGATGTTAAATACTTCTCATCTTTCAAAATTAGTGAATTATTAATTCTGTAGATCATTATTATGCAATTATTAGACTATGTTTTGAAGTATGTTAAGGTTTTGTAACCTCATCAGTTTACATGAGAAAGTACTTCAACTGCTAGGATTACGTTCAAACATTCTTAACTTTTGTATTTCCTTTAATGTACTTTCACTCATTTTTAATATGAATTTATTTATTTTCTCATCCTTCTAATAATCTGACTCATTGATTCCGTCCATGCTTCCTTTGCTACTACATGCAGCATTTTCCTCTGTCTCTTCAGGAGTGTTATATCACAGTACTACCACTTGATTATGAATTGTAAGAATTAAAATTGATAAAATGGTATATAAAGAAAATATTCCTCAACTTTATGGAATGATTTTGCATACAATATTGTTGGAAATGTGTAAATTTATACCTACATTTCATAAAAATTTTTGTAATGAGAAGATTGTGAGCAACTTTGCATGCATGGAACTGGAATAGTAACTCCTCAGTATTTTGTCACATCTTGTTACACAATACCAATTATTAGTTAAGACAAGGGTGAGGTAGGATTTGGAAGAATAAACTTCTTGTAGCTCTTGTACTCTTCTAATCTGAACAGAGAAATACACTGAAAACAGAAATGCATGCTTTTAGAATCCCCTTTTTGTCCTACAACTTTTTAATTGTACTTTTATACTTTAAATTACAATTGAAATGTAAAACAGCTCTTTGCACAATCTTTTTCAATAACCTCAAATATTTTGTAATGGTTTGCTGTTCATGGGACTAATTTGAAACTTGACTGAATCCTCCATTTTATTCTTTTCATTCCTTTATTGTCTGTCCTCTAGGTTATCTTGTTTGTTTTAAGGATACCAAAATTTCTTTCTTTAAAAATCTATTAACTGGTATAATAATTATGTCATTATGTAGTAAGTGAACATCTGAACTGTATTCTGAACGTCTTTTAGCAAAGGATTCATGCTGAATGCTATTTAATTTATTTTTCTCCTTTTCAATTTTGAAGGAGTTAAATAATAATCATCATTAAAAAGATCACTCAAGATTTTGGCTGCTTTTTATATTCTTTTAAGACATTCAGCCTTTAGTCACTAATAAATTTTCTGAAAAGCTTATTATCATTCATTATCAGAATGCATAGTGCATCAATCAGCATTAGCGCTACTACTTAATTTTGATACTGAAATGTATCAGAATATCTTGCGAGTGAGGCTTATTAGTGGAAATAAGTATGTTATCCTTCAAATTGCAATATCTTCCCAAGCTCACTCATTTCTTGTAAACCTCATCTTTGCCGCATTTCTTGCTATTACTTTCTTTTCAATCATCTTCCCTTATTTTCCCCCATTCTTTCAACATCTGGCAACTGGACACTCCAAGCAGTACCACACTGGGATGTCCGGTCCAAAGTTGATGGTAGGGGAATGTCAATGTAGGATTGATAAATAGGAAATGTTGTTTCTCCAAGAGGAAGAGATCCAAGATAGTTTAAATTATGGAATCCTTCTCTGACCTGAAAGAATTTAGTATCCAAATATTTTTGCCATTATGAATGTTGAATTAAGTTCCATTGTAAAATCTACCTTTATAAATATCAAATACAATCTTCTGAATATTGCAAGTTTACTTGACAAATTTTGCTTTCATGTCATTTTAATCATAATTCATAGAAGTAATAAACATGTTTTAAGGGGCTATCTAATTGCCATATGAAAAGTGCTCTTTTAAATGCATTTNTTTTAGAAAATTCGTGACATCAATACCTAATACCGTATTTTCTGGTAGGTAACCCTCATGTTATCTATACAAAATATAGAAAAATGATAAAAATAATAGTGTGTGATATACAACGGAGAATCTCGTTTCATTGAATATCTTGAACATTGAACTAGGAAACAAATGATTAAACAACACACGTCATATATCATGGAAGTCAAGGAGTATATACGTACTAGAGCAATTTTATTTCAACCAACATATTGTAAATTTTAACTTAATCAAATAATTCCGTTCAAAATACAAGAGTAATTATCATAAATATTACAGCAGTGAAAAAACATTCTCGTCAACATAATAACAATTTTGAAATGCGTGTTATCAATGCATTTATCACAGAAGAAATTTTTTTAATGCGTGTAATCTATACATTATCACAGTGAAGAGATTTTTTTAATGCGTGTTATCTAGTAGGTGCGTGTTATTTACCAGAAAATACGGTATTTCAAAAATTGGGTATCGTGACAAAATAAAATGATTAGAATGAGAGAGAGAGATTAAAAAAGTGAATAGTATCAGAAAAACAAACTTAACCCTTTTAGTGCCAGCCACTTAGGCCTTTTTGATGAATTTGTATGTTTGTACTCAGAAATTTATATTAAGCCTATTACTTATTTGTTTAAGCAAGTGTTTTTATATACATTTTTAATACTTACATGTATGACAAAAAGGTTCATTTATGCTATTATCTCTTCTATACATTTAGGAAAAAAATGTAAAAACACCCGGTCGATAGATCGGCCCATGTCTTCGCACATATCACATGGGCCGATAGATTGTCCTGCTGGCACTAAAAGGGTTAATGACTAAAAGAAGAATGGCTAGGATAATTGAAGTAGATTCAAAAGTGCAAGAGAAATGCATTGAGAAAGAATCTCAAATAAAGTGAGTTAAGATGATTAAAGAAAGGAGTAAGTGCTGAAGTAAGAGTATTAAACTATTATATGTAGCCAATGATTATTAATCTCCTAATAAATGACAAACCAAGGTGATCAATGACTATTAGACAAGACATACATTATCATTAATTGGCTTCTAAGTTCAACAAATAGTAAATTCAATAATACTAGATATGTTCAAAAATAACAAACAAATTAACATCTTTCTTAGTTAACTAGTAGTTCTCTTGGGTGATGTTCATTATTAGGTGAAAAAGCAATATTTTAGGATTTGTATTGCAGTGCTGGGAAATGACCTTCAAGAAAGAACATAAAATACTAACTTGATATTTCTTGAAATGGAAAATGATGCATAGAATTCCATGAAACTATTCATAATGATTAATAATATTCCTACTAAAGGGATTACGAAATGAATTTTGTTGTTAAAAACAATATTGGGTCCTTGAGATCCAGCTAAAATAACCCAGACCTTCACCTATTGATTACTTTGGGTTTAGATCAATCTTTTGACAATTCAATCTTTTTGATTCTGTAGTAATTCATTATTTTTGTCTAAGGCTCTATAAGTCACTTATGTATATATTATTTTCAATTAGATACTATTCTAAATTTCAATATTCAATTAGCATAATCCTCATCATTATTTTCCCTTCTTAAAATGGAATCCCAATGAAACCTTAAACACATCCTTATTAAATATATCCTTCTTAAACATATCCTTCTTAATGAATGATCCCCTTCTTCTAAAATCAATTTTCTTAGAATTTAGTTTTCAACTTTTTGGATGACTCTTACTTTTCATCACATTCATGCAGGGTTTTTATGGCTTTTTTTATAATTGTATGTAATTTATGGGTGAATATTTCAAGTCCTGATGATGAACTCTTCCACAAAATCCTTTAAATATAAAAAGATAATAATTAATATATTAGAAACATGATTTAAATTTATTAAATCGTTTAAAATTTATAATTTAATTTAAATTTTGTTTAAAACAATTTTTATTGAAAATTTATTTATTTATTAATAACACATCAAGATATAGCATTAGGCTAATTATGGTTGCTGATCAACAATAATGATAA
>KZ308241.1:1230290-1276044 GCA_000376725.2 Ladona fulva
TTTATGGATGATGTTTGTGTGAATTTTTCCCCTCTATACCTTCTCAATGATCTAACCCAGGAGTCTCTAAACTTTTTGAAAGAAGGGCCTCATAAGTACAGAGAAGTACTCAGATTGACTATCTCTGGGAGATCTATTATGGGGGCATTAATTTTTTCCTTCAATTTATTTATATCATACTTATAAAGAAATAAGTTAAAATGTTCTTATATGGAGTAAAACAAACAATGTAAACACAGCAAATATGACTGAAAATATATAAATAGGGACTTCAGAGCTCTTGGCATGAGACTGTCAGAGTATAACATCTACTCAATTCACAAGATTTTTATCTTGTGATAAACTTTAACCATTTCAACAAGTGAGCTATTAAAAAAATAAGATAACTGGAAATTTTTATTATTGTGATATAAATAAATAAGTCAAAATAAACAAAGTAGCTGGAAGCACTTTCTGTTTTCATATAGTAAAAAATATCCATTTGTTCAATGTTTATAAACTTGAGTAAAAGCATATAGTTACTAATACACAATACAGCAGTATGGTTACATACTTTCTAAACTAATCCTCATCTTTTGTTGGAAAACAATGCACTGATAGCCATGAAATGAATGGAAATCTCAGGCATCCTTTCTTTATGAAAATTATTTAAGTGGTACTCATCTTTATGATAAATATTTCATTTCAGTTGGGGCTCAGGAGCAAATCCCTGGGGTCCTGAAAAAGAAGATCAGTTCTCAAAACCTAATCATTGGGATGGTATGCTAGAAGTTGTTGGTGTAACTGGAGTTGTTCATTTAGGCCAAATTCAGTCAGGCCTTCGCTCTGCTATGAGAATTGCTCAGGTTAGATACCTAGCCTTTAAGATTCATAGCATGTTACTTTGGGAAAGAGATGGCAAATCTACTTTGAAATAAGCACTATCCGTTTTTCCATTTTTAATGGAAGACTTGCCAGCTAACCTTAGCAAGAGAAGTAGATATTGTGCACTTTATTAACTCAATGATGGGCTCAGATGTTGTTTTTCATTTAAGTATGTATCAATCAATAGAATTAAGATTTATTTAATACAAAGTCAAATGACAGAGAGAGCATGATTATTCTTATGTGTACCAAACACACTCTCATGCATGCCTTGTGTATCTATGCTAAAGGTTTGCCACTCAATCTTAGGAAATTTACTGGAAATTGAGTAACTTTGCATGCTTAGGAATGACCAATTATTTTTAAGTAAATATGGTGAACATAAAAAATGCCAGGCATTGTTTCCATATAAGCTTCTTAACAAAACTTGAAGCCAATTGAAATGAGTGTTTCAAAAACCGGAACATATTTCTAGGAATCAATATTATATTCTACGTAAGAGAATGTATATTAATGACCTTATTCAATTTTCTGAGATTGATATGATCATAAACAATTTTAATGATATGTTCTCACTGCAGGCACCAGTAGAATCGACAGTATAAAACAGAATCCTACATAATAGAACTATTCTTAGCTTTGACTTACTGAATCATTATTTGCATTCAAAACATTTTTTTGTGGGTGAAACCTTTGTTTTAGAAGATACATAACTTTTGATGATATCATCAGAAATGCAAATTCTCATCATCCATATATTCTCATTCCTGGATAAATTTCCATTGTTATAGTTCAATATTATTCTTATTTGCCTACTTAAGAAGGAAATCAATCAATTTTATTATTTCTTGTAATTGTTAACTAAATGCTGTTTATACATAATTACTTTTCCACTCTTGATTCTTTGACATTCAATTCATGTCAATCACGAAATGTGCCATTTAAATTTTGTTTCATATTTTTTACAGGGAGGCCACATAAAAATACACTTACATACAGATATTCCTGTTCAAGTAGACGGTGAGCCTTGGGTTCAAAGTCCTGGTGATGTGGTTGTGCTTAAGTCAGCACTTAAGGTAAGATACAAAATTAACTTTGGATTCTAAAACGCAAATGTTTAAGGATCAATGCCAATACTTTCAAACCTGTATTAAAACCTTTTCAGCATCAGTATATAATCTTTTGGTGCATTCAAAATGCTTCTGCTATTTTCTTATATTTTCTAAACATAATTAATCATTTCTAAAATTTTTATAAAAGTTTTAAAAAACCTTGCTAGAGTATTACGCTGGGGACCGGGTTATACTGGAGGGGAAGACCCACTGAACCTTCTCCGAGATATTATTGATGCAGAGGAGATCCGGCTGGACCGGTGGACAGTGGTCTTTCATCCTGAAGACAAGGCTTCATCATCCTCATCATCTGGAGATGATAAGACAGGTGCAGGAACAGCTGGAACAAGTGGTGCTGGGGCCAGTGGAATCCCTCAACAACAATTGACTAATTCAACAGGTAAGCCCAGCACTTTGTAAAATTCTGCATTACTAACCAGAATTGTTGTTAATTTTGTGGAAATGAATGCCTTTAACTTCTGTAGAACATTGCCCATCCTTATTCTTGAGATACAAAAGTTTTCTTTCTTTTCAGCTGGCTCAACAAGTGAAGACAACACTCAAATTTTTGTCATGAATAACTATTTTGGGATAGGTATTGATGCTGATTTATGTCTAGATTTCCATAATGCTAGAGAAGAAAACCCAAACAAGTTTAATAGCAGGTTGGTGATAAAAATTATATTTTTTCTACTTGAAAAGGTTTAAAATTCATTAAGAAAAGTATCCTATCATACTTAAAAATCAATAAGTAAATATGCCTGCATGTCCTTTTTTACCATTTTTATAAATTGGCTAATAGGCTAAAGATTTTAAATTATTAAGAAAAAGAAAGTGTAAAATCTTATTTTTCTTTTACTCATCAAATTAAGTTTTCTATCTGTTAGCATTGTTTTACCAACCAACCACCATTCATTACAGGCTTCACAATAAGGGAGTTTACGTAAAGATGGGCCTTCGAAAGATGGTTGGACCAAAGATGTGCAAGGATCTTCATAGACAGATTCGTCTGGAAGTAGATGGACGACATGTTGAGTTGCCACCTGTGGAGGGGNTTAGAAGGATGTACAATATCAAATTTTTTAAAGTGAGACAGTATCTTGAAACAAAAATGAGACATTCTAAGAATTTATAGTTTTGGCTAATTTAAAAATCAAATCTATCTTACAGCTATTTTATTTTAAATTTTAAATGTCAAGGTTATCTTTTGAGAGAGAAAGACTTACGGTATCATCATGATTCAAACATCCTTTCTCTATATCTCGAAGCAGAAATAAATCATACTTAAAATATTCATGATAATAAATGACAAAATGAATCATTATTAAAATCAATGATTTGAATCTTTTACTCAAAAATCTGTAATAACAAAGAGTAAAGTAATAAAGCAAGTTCTGAGTGGTTTCTTACCTTAAGTTAAATTTAATTGCAATGAGTTGCTGAGGTGTGTATGAATGTAACGTACAATTACAGAGCTTTGTAATTATTGCAGAATCATAAACACTACTCAAGAATGATTCCTTTGTTATCAATATATCAATTATTTATGAATAAGTATAGGTAAATTTGATAAGTTATTTTATTTTGTACCTATACAAGTATTTAAAAGTGGTGAAGTAAAATGAGAAGGTCCAAAGTATTTAATTTAAGTGAAGTAATAGATATATATCTGAAATTGAAAAAATGGTACTTGCCAAAGTATGTAAAGATGTTGAGTCATTGATGCAATTTCTAATGGCCAGAGTAGTATTTATTTCTCATTTTGCTTTCTTTTTTCACACTTTCCCTACCCCTAAAACCTATCAACCTTTTTTTAACCAATCAATCTTCCCCAAAAATATCTTTTTCATTTAAAATTGCTCTTAATCCAAATTCACTTGCATTTTTCTCACTTTTTCATTGTCTGTTTTCATTTACTGAATGCGTATGAACATGATTCATTTTCTAATTTACGTACTTCTTAATAATATTTCAACAATTCCTCGCTTATTTTGCTGATATTTACCATCCTTTTTTTCACTATTTTTGTATGATTCTTATTAACTTTGTTTAATACTGTTTTTCTCTTATTTTATTCATAAAAACTGTTAATTACTGTTTAAACATCCTCCAAATATCAAATGTTGCAACTTTACTACACAAACATAATGGCTTCTCCTCTATTTTGGCTTTTTCTTTGTATTTACCTCTTTCTCTTATCACAATTATGTTTCCATCCTTTCCAATCCCTTTCCACTGCCTATGAATCACTCCTCTGTCCTGTACACCTTGTCCACTATGCATGCACTCTTGCAAATGGGCACCATGAAATCACAACAGGCCACTATGCTGAAGAAAAGCAAGATGAAGAGGAGGAATACAGAGCCGGCAATCCCCCATGGCAACCAGATGGGTCACCATGTGGCCACAACCCCCATCACCTCAGCACCTCAGCACTCCTCAGCCAATGGTGGGGATGGTGGAAGGGCTGGAGGACACCACACTCCAGCCACCATCCTGGAGTAGACCGGACACCATGCACATCCATATAGCCAGAAATCAACATTAATTCTGGATCAGAATTATTAGCTCAGGAGAAGTTAGGGTGTGCTATATTTGGGAATTTCGATAGATCTGGATACTGGAGGAAACATTTGATAGATAAATGATCTGTTAGATTACCTAAGAAAAGGTGATACATTAGCTTATCATCTTTGGCATGAAAGAGTCATCAGTTAGTGAGGGCCAAAGATTTCTACCTCTCATTCAAGCAGATCAATTTTACTGCACCACAAATCCTTAATTTTAAATAATCATGATGCATTGTGAAACAATGGTTGGTAAAAGCAAAATATACGTAAAAGACTGTCAGTGGAGATAAGTGTTTTGTTAAATATTTTGCAGTAATTGTCTGAGAGTGGTTTTTACAAAAGGAGATAAGCAGAATGTGACCATATCGGCAGAAATTTTTAGAAATGGAAGAAGGCATTTGAAAGAATTTTTCAGAAGATAAAAAAATGAAAACTTGGGAACGATCCAGAATGTGGAAAGAAATCATGATTGTGAAATCCGTAAAGGCTTTCCTGACATAGACCATAAAGCTACATGAAGTTACATTAGAGGTCTAAAGTGCTGAGGCAAATTGAAAGATAAGTGGTTCTTTAATGAATGGCACATTGAGTTATAGATTTAAAATAGTCATTACTTGTATGATACCCTTATATGCCAAAAAAAAAATGGGAAACCACATAACTAAACTTTCATTAAGAAAAGTAGTGAAAGAAATGATGAGTTGCCATAGGTACATTTAACTCTCAATAAAGTCAGTCAGAAAAGCTTTATGAAGAATGAAGACTGGAAAAAGATCATCTTCAAAAAGGAATCCATGTTACACTGATGTGGTACATCAGGCATAATAAGTGTAATTGCAGTTAACCAAAGTATTCTTTTTTAAGTTCTATATTGACTGATATGCCAAAAATTAGTAACTGATCTTCGAAGAAGAGATGATTGAGGTTAATGGAGTAGCATCTTGGAGTATTAGAGATAACGAAAACAACTCTTAGAACTTCTGAGGCAACTAAATTTTATTGCGGTGAATGAAGAGGCAATAAGAGGAAAGCATGATGAGGTGAGTTTGTTTTAGAAGAAGAAGAAATGAGAGAAGAAGGAAAGGAATAAAAGGAGCTTTAATTAAGTCTGATCTTCATATTCAGAATCGTCATCATTTTATTGGGTTCGAATATTTTTAACCCAACTTGAAAATTTTATATTCTTTTGAACTTTTCTTCCTCTAAGTGAGCTAGTTTAGAGTCTACATCAATGTTTCAGGATTATATTTTATCTATTTAATATCACTAAATTTGGGTTGAAAAGAAATTCTAGTCTTAAAAGCAAGATAGCCTAAAGCCAGATACTTTTGATAATTTTTTTCTTTTTGTTTCTGTTTACCTTAAAAGTAAATAGATCATTATTATTTTCACAAATATTCAAGAAACCCAAGCAAAACTTGTGCTTAAATAAAAAATGGACGTCTATTAAGAGAAATGGCCACTGGTATTAATTAAATGCATAAAGCCTATGTTCCACTTTGTAGGAAATTCATTAAAGTTATGTTCTAAATGTATTCTCTTTATTTGATTGCGTAGTTGGCAAATAAATTTTGTTAATTTTCCTTATATTTAAGACTGTTTGTAGTACTTATTTGATTTCTATGCTTTTTACATTACTTACTGGCTGTAGTTGTGACAGCTTTCTCTTTGATTGTTCTTATGCATGGACCTTTCATCATTACAGTTAAAGTTAAAAGGAATTTATATTCTGACTATTCATTGCTAACTTAAAGTAGATTCAGGAGGTGTATTATTCCAACAGTTAGTCTGATGAGGCTAGTGACATAGCTGATGCCAATGATTATATACTCTCGTGATTTATTTATTATGTCTATTAGCTATTAAGGCAGAGTTTTGCTGATTAAAAAAAACTTAGGCATTGAATTTAAAGATGTCTAGCAAAAACCTAATCAAAATTTCAAAGAAGAGTATTTCAGTAGACCCATTATTTTTCTAAATTATTTGTTTGTTTCCTTTAGAACAAGATAAATTTCCATACAATGATTTAGTTCTTAAAGAAATTTGCTATAGCTCTGAAACTATTTAACACAAAAATTTATCAGATGTTAATCAATTTGAGCTGGAGTAACATTTTCTTAATCAAAATTTCTCATTTTGTGCTTCTCTCACTTCATACCAAAGTCAAATTTATATATATCTGAAATTGAAAAAATGGTACTTGCCAAAGTATGTAAAGATGTTGAGTCATTGATGCAATTTCTAATGGCCAGAGTAGTATTTATTTCTCATTTTGCTTTCTTTTTTCACACTTTCCCTACCCCTAAAACCTATCAACCTTTTTTTAACCAATCAATCTTCCCCAAAAATATCTTTTTCATTTAAAATTGCTCTTAATCCAAATTCACTTGCATTTTTCTCACTTTTTCATTGTCTGTTTTCANTTATAGGCCACTATGCTGAAGAAAACGAAAGGAAAGATCAAAAGAAGGAACACTGAGCCATCAATGGTTGTCTCTCCAATGGCTGCTCAGTATACTCTTCGACCACAGGACTCTTCTACTAATCACAACACTGCATTCTAATGTCATTTTACAAGAGAAGAGACCAAACAAAAGGGGACCTGCCTACAGTTCCAGTTTTGGCTGTGGATTCTTTGACCAAGTTCCCATCTAAAGCTTCTGAAGGTTAAAAATTTTCTTTAGAAGACATATGTCATTATACCCAATAATGATTATCCTCAATAATTCCTTTCTCAGAAGAGTGAAGGTTCTCAGTGGACATTTCTTGTGATTGATAATGGGAAGTTTACCAATGAATTGGAATTTCAAGGATGGCCTTAGTGTATTTTTGGCTAGTCACTTCTGATTAAAAGGTTTATCAATCCCTCCTTTCAATTAAGAAGCTGTAATATGAAGCAATCAGCATCATTAAGCCTTTGCATATTCACTTAAAAAAGATTTCTTTCCATAAAATTTTCATGTTAAAATTTTAATCCTCAAACTTTATAAAAATTCAGTCTCTTCCTAAATATATATATGTATATCTTCTACCTCAATTGATTATCCTAGAGTCTGGGTTGAATGAAATTATAACTTACGGAAATATTTAACCACTTAAATTCTTGGAAATTATTTCAACTGCAGTTGAATCTGAGTGCTACTAATGATGAAAATAATGTGCTGTGCTTTTCAACACAACAGAAACCCTAACAAATTTTGGTAAAGAGGACAAACAAGAAGTAGCACTTTATTTAAGAATAGTCCAACCTTGCAAAGCCTTAATATGCTTATTAGTCAATGCAGTTTCTTTACTGATTCTAACCCCTAAAGTGACCTCTTTGTGTCATTTAAATAATGAGGTGCTTTTAGGACTGCTTGCACAATGAAATCTTTTAAAGTTGAGAGGAATCAATAGGATTTGCTTTGCCTGTTGGTGTTAATTCTTGGAGAGCAAAGCTCATTGTTCCCCATTTATGTTCTTTAAACTGGGTATCATCTGAATGAATAACAGTTATATGGAAACTGCTTTCTCCTCAAAGGACATTTTTAAGTAATGCTACTACAAGGAGGAGAAAGTGTCATAAACAGAAGGCTTTTTTCCTTCTAGAGATATGCCGGTGCACAGTAGCATATATTTTTGAAAAGTATCCTGGGTTTTTCCCAGTTTTGTTTTATTTAAATGTTATTAGTCAGAAGGACTTCATTTTTAATTGTTCCATTCCCCATTGTGAGACTATTTTTCTGAAGAAGGATTTGCATGCCTAATTGTGTGTTGTAATTATATGGGTAAAGAAGATGGTGATCTCATTAAGCCTGATGGCTTGTAAATGTTTCTAGTGCCATCGTTTATTATCATTTCACATTAGTGAATTGGTTTGTATGAAGTATTTGGAAGTTGGTAGCTGCAGGAGAGATTTGGCATCAGTCTTGTTAGTTCAATGCATGATAGAATAGTGAGTTAACTCATTGGACCATGAATGCAATGATTCTACAGGAGGGCACAGAGTGTTCCTTTGGTTTTCCCAGCAAAGGGAAGCCACTTACAAGAAATGATTCAGGACAGCTACGAAGTGAAGGAATAATAGAAGCTAGATGGAAATCAGTATTTTAAATTTGTACACATATTTTTGAATGAGTGTTTTTAGAGGCAAAGTTTAATGAAAGAGTTTGCATGAAGATGTTTTTGAAAATATGGAAATATATGCGCGCGCGCTTTCATATGTATGAATGATATGTGTATTTGGTTCTGGTGGATATATTTATGTGGAAACTGGAAGAAGCATTTTTGTACATTTTGACTGTTCATTATTGTTCAGAGACTGATGAAACTACTAGACACTGTATGTCAAATTTTGGAATGCAGCAACATCTTGTGTAAACATTAGTGAAATTAGTACTTTGATGTTGGTCTTATTAGTCAGTTTAGCTCTGTATAAAAGATGGCTAAGCCTTACTCCCACACTACTATAGTATTTATGAAACATATACATAAAAATACATATATAAATATATTATATATACACATATATTTTTGCTGGTTGCATAGTTCAATTGAGGGAATTGAGACTTATCTTGAAATGGGGCTGGAAAGTGCAGAAATGTTTTGTGTGCAAACAAGTGATTGCAGATTTTTTATACCATCACATCCATTGATCTTAAATATCTCTGCACTTGTGAAGTGTAAGTGAATATTTATGGAAGGTGGGTAGAAGGATGTAGCAAGAAAAAGATAAATGGACCCTGATGCCACGAAGGCCAAACATTGCAGCTAGAATTATATGTACACCATGTGCTACAGTAAAATACTAGAAAAAACTCATGGGCATGGGTTTTTCACAAGTCTTCTCTCCAGCTACATGTATTATTATCATCATTACGCTTATGTGAGTGCAAGGAGTCAATATGGATAATTGTTTCTTTTTGCATTTATGTTTAGTGAAATATAAATTGTATGTATGTATATAAATATAACAAAAGTCATACGGTGTCAATATTACTGTAAGATCCCAACTTTTACTGTTGTGAAATCATAAAAGACAATTAATTGGATGAATCTTGGGATCTATATATTTATACAAACTCTAAGTGAAGTGGACACTTAGTACTAACATGACTCTCAAAAGATGCAAAGCAAGTAAGAAAGCTTACATGGAAGATATATCTTAGGTATGCTTGTGTGAATGTGTGTGTGCTTCAGAATAGTCTGTCAAAGGACATGTCATCATGATGAAACAGGCTTTTTGATGCTAGTAAAACCTTCACTAATCATTAAGGTTGATAAAAATATCTGTGAACATCCTCAAGGTATTATACCACATTTAATATTTTTCTTGGAGTGGTTCAAAGCTTGCTCCTTTAAAAACTTGCTAGTGTTATTTCTCTGCTCTTAGTATTAACTGACGTGCTTTGCTTATAAAAGATCAAGAAACAAATGCATCCCAGTAGCATGTTAATGAAATTCCATGAAACATCACAACGAAAACTGTGGGAAGTGGAAATTTTTAATCATTCAAAAGCTGAATGCAACCTTTCTAAATTTGTTGAAAGAAATTATGTTATATATGGCTGCATTCATCCATGAGATTTGGAGCATTGATGTTAAATAAGCTATCTATAACCTGATTGTTGTGGTAATCTTTGTTAATGCACCTTGAACCTATTTCTATTTCTTCTCTATCTCTCTTACTTACCTTCCTGTCATATGTGTTGAGCAAAGATTAAATCTGTAGGTCTACTAGGCTGTAAGCCATCATCCTCATTGCTGGGATAATGCCAAAAGTGGGTGTTATGCATAAGAGAACAGCCATTTAGGACCAATGGCTTAATTGCCCTTATAATAGGTAACACTCCTCTGCAAGTGTTTTATGGTGCTTAATGTTGTTCTTAGAGGCTTGTTTTTTGATCCTTTTTCTAAACATTTTATGTAGAATTTGTGCAATTTTAGTCAAAATATGCTCATCATTCTGTTAATGAATGGTTGCATATTTCCTTATTGTGCTGATTGCCACTTACAACCAATGGTTGATGTGTGCAGAATATAAATATGTCCAGTTTCAATGTGACAAACTCGGAATTTCTAACATCATCTCCCTAGTCATGACTGATTTACCTTTTTAAGTTAAGACCATTTTCTGACCTTCATCTGCTGACTCAGGCATCGCGGGCAGTGTCAGAGGAAGAAGATCAAAACATGGGACCCAAATAACCTTTAATTTATTAGATCATTCACCCCATTTCTGTACATAACGGTTTCTTCTGAGTGATATTTGCTAGTCATGTATAGGGAGAAACCACTCATACGGATTGGTGGTACATCAAAAATCCCTTTGATTACTAAAGATTGAAGAAAATGTCTAGTTTTAAAATTATTTGTCTCATCAAAAACTAATGAACAAATGCATGAACTGACCATCACAGTGACCCTAAAAATCAATCGGTATGTTTCATCCAAGGCCCAAGGTATTGCTGGATTTAACTAAGATGGCATTTTTGCTACTAAATGCCATATTTTTTCCTCCATCTTGTTGTGAATATTGAATTGCATTGTCTTTAAATGAAAAATTGTAGTCTCCCATCCTTTAGAATAGTTTTATATTTGATTTTATGCAAATGTATTATTCATCTAGCTATTTTGTGGCCTTAAATGGAATACATACATCAAAATCTAGAACATCTATTTGATATACTTTAAAAAAATTATGCTCACCAGCCTGCATGGGTCAAGCATCGGTCGTTTCCCAAAGAGAGAAGGTCAAACTTTTTCAATTGTACTAAATTAAGAATTAATATTATTTTGTTTTTCGAAGTTACCTTTTCAGCTTGGCCGATGCTAAAGCAGGTAAACCTGCTTTTCAGTCATAGTTACTTTTAACAGTATGAAATTATTCCTTAATTTTATTTCCCACTTAAACTCCTGCAAATGTAATTCTCATTTGTCTGTCATTTAATGCAATATATTGACAATATTCTTTCAGGAGGATATGCCACGAAATTTATCTTTTGTTACTTTAAATAATTTCAAAATCTTGTTAGTCTTGTTATCTCATAAGACAAGATTATAGTTTTAAAAATTCAAGCATGTAAACTTCGGGGTAAATTTGCATGTGATAAAAAAATCAAAAATTAACTCTCAAAATAAAAAAAAAATCTCCCTTCCCAGATTTCCCTTGTGTCCATAAAAAAAAGCCTTTTTACCCTCTCCCAAAATCTCCAGTTCCTTTTTAACACACAATGGCATAATTGATATTCTAGGAGTAGGATGCGATAAAGAGGAAGTAGAGTCATAGGTGATGACCTGGGCTTGTAACCTTGCCGGAATAGGTTCGTCCTACCCATCGCCGAGCCACTTAAATCCACTGTTGAATCATTGTGCATGGGGCTCAGTTGCACGGGAATTTCACTCACTTTGGTTTCTTCGACTTCCAAACTCTGTGTGTGAAAAATCCAATTTCCGGACTGCTCTACGATCTGTGACCTATCGCCATTTAAAACTCGAAAACGTTTTAAAAGGTCATGAGCTGTGATTTTTTCCCGAGCAATCTGCACCAGCAGTGGATTTGTGGACAAAAATTTTAAAATTGAAAAAATATAAATCTGAAATCGTACGTTTCTGTCTCCCTTAAGTTAAAAAATGAAAATGGTTGATAAAAAATATGTTCTTCTAGTATGAGTGGGTCTGCTAGTGTATGGATGTTATGCGTGCATGAGTGTATCATTGTCTAACAATCTCTCCCTAATTCCTAATCCTACCTGGGAAATTAGAAGGCCACTCTTCATTATCCCATCAAAAACACCCTCTACTCACAAAATTATATATATTAAAGTTACGTGCGTACATAAAATGAAAAAAATGTGTAACTGTTGGGTATGAACTAAAGTATATAAATAAATAAATATATATGAATATATATATCTACATTATACATATAAAATAAGTATAGTGTTACACACACATACATATACATATAGGGAGTACTATTGGACATTCTCACAGCAAACCAGAAAAGAAATTATGGAAGACTATTGGTTAGTTAATTTTATATTTTATTTTTACCATGTTCAGTGAGAGCAAAATTCACTCTATTCTGAACAACTGACTTGCAAATATTGTGGAATAAAAATTTCTTCAATGTAGTTATTCCAAAGCAAAAGACGTATGTTAGTATTAAAACAATACAACATTAAAAATTTCACCTCTTGGATCTCCATAATTTTTTCAAATTTCAAGTCATTGAAAATAATCCCATGTAAATTAGATCAACCAATTTGGGATATATGGGGCATCCTTTGCGTATGACTTACCCAGTTTGCATTGATATATTTGCATCTTAAGAAAGGCAGAGTTGTTAGAGGGCTTGTGAATTTTGTTCGCATTTCTGTGAAAAAATTGTAAGCAACTTTATGTATGTTTAAATTGACTGAAATTTTCTTGTATTGAATTTATTGCAATAAGATATGATTAACTGAAATAAAAATGCATATATGTATATGATGTGATGATGGTAAATAGAATATATTATACCTTGTGGTTATATAGGCAGGAATTAAATGTACCTACCGAGAGCACTTTTGTGTTATTCCTTATAACTTATTACATTCCCTTTTTATTTGAATTTAGTTCTTGCATTGTAACAATACTTTTTTTGTTGTTCCTTAAAACTAAATATATTCCGTTTTTATTTATCAATAATATATTTGAACTCAGTTATTACATTGTAATGATACACTCTTGCATTTTTCCTTACACTTTAATTTGATTTCATTCCCTTTTTACTTAATTTGAACTAAATTCTAACAATGTAATAAAAACATATCTCAGTATTTCATGATCAAGAACTAAACTTAAATTCCTAATCTCAATCAGAAAATCTGTTGAGACATCAACTCAAAGACCTAGCATTTTAGTTAGTTAATTTAGATTGATAACATTTTCTGCTAATAATATTAAGATTGATCTTGAGTTACACATATTTACACTCCATTCTTCATATCACACAGTTGGAGTTCTCAGTGACCAGTTGACAGTATTTCATTTATAACAGCAAAATAATACTTTCATTTGATGAAATCCCAAGCATTAGTGGATTTCAGAATTAAGGTTTCATTTTCACTAAACAATCATAAGATTTCATAAAATTTTATTTTCATCCATTCAAAGATTAAGAATACAAAAAACTTATCAATATTATCACAATTGAGCTAAATTTTACTAATTTAAGGTATGGACTACTTCTATTTCTTTGAAGTCTTATCTCCTTCCTTGAAGTTAACTTCATCTCCATTCAAATCGAATATATAATTTCAAATACAACAGCTATATATAAACTTTTTCATTTCATATAATGAATTACAGGTTACTCTCATTAATTATAGTAAAAGTTTAGTTGAATTTTAGTAAATCTTCTATGCTTTTAAAAATGTGTACAACATATAGGATGTGAATTTTCCATTTGATTTTCAAAACAGTTAACAAAAATAACTAGTTTTCTTCTTGATTTTACTAAATCTACTTTTTTTCCCTAATATAAATATAAAGTTATAAATCAATTAATTTAAAGACTGACATAAAGAAGGAATGTCAGAAATCGAAACTGTTGAAGATTATCATGTTTAAAAATTCTTAGATAGAGGAAACAAACAAAAAACTTGTAAAACAGCAAAGTTATTTTTCCTATACAATTAACTCTTTATCCCTATTTTCTGCTATCTTTAACAATTTGGACATATTAGTGACACTGAAAACATTTCTTAGACTAAGTATTCCGTAACTTGGATGAACAATAGTTGTACTTGCAAAACAACCTACATGCTTGCATGCATGTATTTTTACCCCATCTATTCTATAGCAATTATTTTCCTTGGCAAGTTTTAAAGCAATGAATATTTTTAGTATGATCATTGCATTTATTTTAACACTGTCCTCTCTGACTTTTCATTTTCTATATTCATATTTCAAAGATCAAAGTATATTTACATTCAACAACTTTCTCATGTAAATAGTGTCACTGCAATAGAAAACACAAAAGTAAATTAGCAACTTGGCTCAGCTTGCCCCTAAAGAAATATTTTTCTGGAATTCTGATTTCAATTTGGAATACATTTTCTGAAGAAGAATCACAAAGGCTTTAGTCTATCATAAATATCAAATACAATCCTTTATCTATTTAAAGGAAGGAAACAGATTTTCATTGCAGACGTTTTTGTAGTAGGACATAAATAAAAATTCCATATCGATGACATTAGAGTTCACCAAGTTATCCCTTCCAGTCTCATGGAATTTTTTCAAGAAAAAATTATTACAGTGATACTATTATTTTGAGTTTGTGTTGTATCAAATTGTGTACAGTGATACCCTGGCAAATGAATGTGTGTTCCAGAATCACATTTGTTAGCCAAAACATGATGTTATCAGATGTCTCCCTCCTAGCTGTCTTGAACAACAACTCATTTGGGTAGGTAGGTATCCCTAGTGTGGTGTGGTCAGCTCATTTCTTTGCAACACACACTGATGGAAAGGATGACTATTAGAATGGCCTGACCGTTTATTTTTGCTATGTTAGCTCATGAATCCACTAAAATATATATAAGCAAAGTACAAAAAGATAGCAAAAAAAACCAAACTCTCTTGCAAATATCTTTTCTATTTTTGACCTTTTTGAATAGGCCAAATTTGTTTCTATGGAATCCAAGAAGAGACCCTGTGTAGCAATTAAGTTATTTTCATAAAATTCATTATTGCATCCTGAAATCATTTACAGAGAAAATCTATGCAAGATATCCAGCACTTGTGCTCTAAATTCCCATTTTCAAGTTTAGAATGAGTACCAACACTTAAGCTATGCCACTGTGAAATTTAAAGATGAATAAACGAGACCAAAGCCTCTTACTCTTAAAAAAAGGATGGATAAACATGTCCAGTTAACTGAACGTTGGCCTATGGCAAGCACTACCGATCCAGTCCAGTTAACTGGATATCGGCAGACAACATGTTAAAATGAGATTGCATTAAAGACTATTTTAACAAAAATCTCTTGTTGCTCCAATCTCTTGCAGTTTTTATCAAAAATAGTTCATACATAAGTCACATTATAATTTAGGTGGAAACTGAAGGTGCAAAACTTCTTAGAAAATTTTTTGCTATGAAAAACTTAAAATAACTGAGTTACTTTTTGTAAATATATCTTTGAACAGCCTCATGAAAGCAATTAAATCCAGAACACTGAAAGTGTTGTTTGAGACTTGTCAAAAGTTGAAAAAATCTCACTATATAATTTTGGGAGATTTAAATTGTAATCTTTTATCTGAAGGTCCTGCACAAAAAAAACTCCTCCAAATATTGGATTCTTATAGATTGAAAAAATTAGTGATTAAGCCCACCAGAGTACCTGAAAACTCTAAGTCTTTGCTAGATGTTGTGATATCAGACATCGAAGCAGAGAACTGTGTCATCAAAGTGTTTGATCCCCTAATTTCTGATCACTGCATGATTGTGTCTAAATTTGAAATTGCCTCTCAAAGTAATCTACCATCATATAGAATGAAAAGATTTTTCAGTGAATCCAATATTCATTCCTTCTGCTCAATTTTAAGTCGTCAAAATTGGCATGATACTTTTTCTATCTCCAACTTTAATGATAGCTTTAATCTCTTTTACTCAAAATTCTTATATCTGTTTGAGTGCAATTTTCCTATTCTTCCAGCTGAAGTCAAATCTTCTCAGGGTAAAAAATGGCTAACTCCTGAAATACGGGCATTATCAGCAACAATTAAAGAAAAGGCCTATCATGATAAATATTATGGCAATGAAAGGACTCATAAAGATTATAATACACTCAGAAAGAATTACAAAAAATTGATTAATAATACCAAAAAATCGTATAATGACTTGAGATTGACCAACTCTAATCATGACACAAGTGTTGCCTGGAAAATTGTAAAGGAATCTACAGGTCAAGTTAAAACCCATTGCTTCATTTCCTCTTTAATTTATAATGGCTCTCTCTTAAAAGATCTTAAGCAAATAGCCGATATCTTCAACAATAGCTTCCTTGAACATCAAGGCCTTGAAGTACCTGACCATCTTGAACATAATCTCCAGGTTATTCCTGGTGATGATAATCCTTTCTCCATTTTTCTTAAACCAGTCAGTGTTCCAGAATTAGAGAAAATAATTATTAAGGTGGGTAAGAAATTCTCATCTGGTATTGATGATGTACCTGGTAAACTCCTAAAAGAATGTAAAAAAGAAATCTTGGAACCACTCTTATTCCTAATTAATAAGTCACTGTCCAATGGAATCTTCCCTGATGCTTTAAAGACTTCAAAAGTTGTCCCTATTTTTAAAAACAATGGGGATAGAAAAAATCCCAAGAATTATAGGCCAATTTCACTTCTTCCTCAATTTGCTAAAGTTTTTGAATATGCTTTTTGCTCCTGACTTATTGAATTTCTAGAGAATTTTTCCTTACTTTCCCACAACCAGTTTGGCTTTCGCAAGGGTAAATCCACTGAAAAAGCACTATTCAATGCCATTAACTTTATTGTTGAAGAACTCAACAAAAAAATGACTGTTCTGGGGCTGTTTTTTGATCTAAGCAAAGCATTTGATCTGGTTGATCATAAAATCCTTCTGAAAAAATGTTACAAGCTTGGCATAAGAGGCAACGGCTTACAGTGGGTAGAAACTTATCTCTCAAACAGGAAACAGACTGTAGTGATAAGTAATAGCAATGGCAAATTTAAATTCAATACCTTACCAGTGATATGAGGGGTCCCTCAGGGCTCAATTCTAGGACCTATCCTATTCTTAATCTTTATTAATGATCTGCCTAATCTGCTAAATGTTAAAGAGACATGCTTGACTCTATATGCAGATGACATAAATGCCCTAGTAGCGCGACCGAATACCACAAAACTCTTGGTAGAAAGTGAGGCAGTCATTGCTAGACTAGTAAACTGTTGTTTAATTAATAAACAAAGACAGAACCAAAATAAAACCCAGATCATGATATTTGATAACAAAATCCAACCTGTTGTGAATTTCCGGTTGATGTATAATGAACATACCTTTGAACCAGTAACTAATTTAAAATTCTCAGGACTTTGTATAGATCCTACACTAAGTTGGTGTAACCATATTGATTATTTATGTAAAAAATTAAACTCAGTCTTCTATATTTTCTACGTGTTAAAATGTACAGTAAGCCAAGAGGTTCTACTGTCAATGTACTATGGGTATTTTTTCTCTAGGGCTTCATATGGAATCATTCTGTGGGGTTCTTCTTCCAAATTAAACAAACTCTTTAGAATCCAAAAAAAGATCCTAAGGGTCATTGGAAAGGTCCCTTTCAGACAATCCTGTAAGCCACTCTTCCAGAATTTCAAGATTCTACCATTACCTTGTATATATTTACTACATATGGCCATATTTGTGAAGCAGAACATTAAGGAGTTTCAATTAAACAATTCAATTCACGAACATGACACAAGAAGAATGAAAGATCTTCATCTTGAAAGATCTGTTATCAAAGCTCATGCCAGGGGCCCAAAAATAATGTCTACAATAATATATAATAAGCTGCCATTGCCTATTAAAAACATTGACAGTATAAATAAATTAAAAAAAAAGAGGCTTTTAATTTTCTTTTGAAAAAATGTTATTACTCAGTTCATGAATATCTTATCAGAAAATGAATTTATTCATATTTTCAGTACTCTCTAAAAGATTGTATAATTTGATTTTATGAATGTATTGTATGTATGATTTGATTTTATGTTGACTTATCCTATACATACCATGTATGTCGCTGGACTAATAAATAAATACAAATACTTATTAGATCAATTTTTTTCCTGAGTCTTCATTACCAATCATCTCTATCCTACAGAAGAACAAAGAAGATTTATACTCCATACCAACAAAGAAATATAGTGAAACACACTGACAGACTATACTAATTAGGGCTAACAAGAAATTAGGATGAAAACTACTATGGGGTTCATTACTTCTCGTAAGATTCACCATGCTGAAGACATTTCCATTTTGCTTGTTGCAGATTAATTAGGTTTATCCCCATTTACTCAAGAAATATAGTCAATACATGGAGGTACAAATCAACCCACGAGTTTGATCTATGAAATCTTTGAATAATCTTTGCAATTAGAAGAAATTCCAAAATTAAAAAGTTTTTCTCTTCTCATGAAACCTCATATCGGCAACTACCAAAGGCTAATGCTTAAGTCACCAAGGTAATGCTGGTCTTGAATGGTACTGGTCAGGTAATGTTTTTTCAGGTAACATTGTCACAGAGATTGTAATATTTGAAGTCTTTTAATTCCAAATTCTGCCTCTGATGTTTTGGTAATATATTATCTTTTGATTTAATTTTAATTTTTTATTCTATAGTATACAAAAATTAAATTAAACGTAAAGGATGTATTTTAAGACTGACTGAATAGAATGCCTGCAACTTAAATTCAAAGTTTCTTTTCTTTAGGTAAGAGAAACCCCTCAAACTGGGGGTCTGGATGCTGGGTACCCACAGAACCCTCCCTCTTTGCCAGTCATGACAGTCTACAAATATGATATTCAGGATATTTATTTATCCATGATATGATTTTTATGATATTTATCAGAGAGTTATTAAATCACCTTTAATTCTAGTGATGTATATTGAAAAAGTAAATAAAAGCAAAATCATTTCTCATCAAATCCTGACCTGCATCCCAGCATACTATTATGTAGCAATTTAGAAAAAGGCCCTGAGGATTTATGTAGACATCCTTGAGAAACATTACCAGAAAAGTAATAGATGAAATGTCCAAAAAAGTTGTATTTTTGAGTCAGAAATAATACAAAATATGAATGATCAAGTGCCAAAGCTGCTCAAACCCTTTTAATGTATCATTTTCTCTAAACTAAGATGAATACAGTGATTCTTTGACTCAACCAATATTTTCAAAAAGACAACTAAACCTAATAAGAATAAAGAAATGTAACAAGTAAAAGGACTGCAGTGCATGGTAGCATGTTTTGTAGGAATAAGTCGACACAGAACCAGTTCCTTAAGATTTTGAATTCCACCACTGATACAAGATATCCCATACAAAAATTGGTATAATGGTTATTAAAACTTAAACAGGCAAGTTTCAAGAATTATAGAAAGAAACGAAAGACAATCAAGAGCCAAAGTAGCGTGAGTAGCTCTGACGATGCAATGTCAAGAAAAAGGATAGCAGTAAGCAAATTTCGTATTTAACCTATGAAATAAAATGCTATAGAGCTGCAAGGAATCAAAGAGCAATGGCATGGTTGGCAGTGTCCACAATTTAGCAGACTGAAACTTAAGTCAGTGGATGAGAGCCAGTGAACTTCAGGATTATATTTCTGAAATTAGAGTAACAAGAATCTTTCCTTCACGTATGTGTACCAACAACAAAATAAGCAAGCACTTCGTTATTTCCACAGAGAATATTTAATCTAACGACCGGTTTCGGCTCGCGCCAGGTCTGATGATGGCACGAGCCGAAACCGGTCGTTATATTAAATATTCTCTGTGGAAATAACGAAGTGCTTGCTTATTTTGTTATTATGGCTTTCCACGAAGTCCGGCCAAGTACCACTGAATTTGTGTACCAACAGTATATGCTGTCGTTCTAGATTTTAACCCAGTAAATAAAACTGTAGATAAGGAAGACATAGGTAGTAAAAAGTTATAATAGGACCTGAATGCAAGGGTAGGAAAAGACTAGATTAGAGCATGCAAACACTTGGAAATTCTATTTCTATATTAATAAGTTCATAAAATTAGATTTGAGGAAAAAGAAGAGATCCCCACCAGCTATGTTATACATCTGAAAGCCATAAGAAGAAATATTTAGGTTTCATGCAGAGGGAGAGTTGGGAATTGACCACAAACTTCTAACAACAGGCATAAAGTTGGAATATCACTAAGCCAAGATAAAAAAATTTTCACTCAACTTAGATGTATGTGGACTAAAAGAAAACATAATAAAAGGATCCTTTACTCAAGTCCTTCTATTACTTTTTACTATGTTTTCCTTATCAACTGTTTTGTTTACTGGGTTAAAATCTAGAGCCACAGCATATTCTCTTGGTATGCATACATGAAGGAAAGATTCTTATTACTCTAATTTTAGCTAATGGTAAAATACACAAAATGCTATTTATAAAGGCTGTGGAATCTTTGAGGATAAGAATTAAGAAATAGAGAAGACTAAGAACCTTGCTCCTAGAAATTTCAATGTTGTTTAGCCTGCAGGTATTTGGGTGCTTGGCAATGGCGGGGATCCGAGAGGGAGGAAAACTGTATTCAAGAGTGGAGAGATGTGTTTTCCTTGGATATGAGCCCAACATGAAAGGATACAGGCTGTGGAGTCTTGAGAGAAAAATGGTTATCATATCTTAGGGCATTCGCTGTTACAAAGATGTCTTCCCATTCAAGGAATGTATACCCTGAGTATGTGATGGTTTCCCAGTGGGTTATGATGACAAAGAGCCCAACCAGATGAGAGACGAGGAGGTCGTGAGCATCCTAGACAACAATGATGGGGTCATATCCATAAGTGATGAGACTGATGAGCTGGGCTGGGAGATGGAGCATATAGACGTGGAATCAGCCTATCTCAACAGCACGCCGGAGAATGCAGTCTACATGGAGTAACCAGAAGGACATGAAAACCAGGAGCATGATCCAGAAGCTTATGTATGTAGACTGAGGAAGAGCCTATATGGTTTACACCAAGCTGGATGAGATTGGAATCAGTTCATTGACCGGAAGCTTCGAGAAGGCCTCAACATGATCAGATGCTTAAGTGACCCATGTGTGTACAAGTCACAAGATGGAAATGTTGTTGTGGACTTATATGTAGATGACTTTATCCTGTGTGGACAATCCCACGAATTATTGGTGTTGAAGGGAAGATTGAAGGTGATGGTGAATGTGAATGATTTGGGGCGTGGCAAATCCACTGTCACTGTGCATGACAAGAGATGACAAAGGCATTATGATCAGCCAGCCTGCATACCTGAAGAAATTGGTAAAATCCGCCTGTTTGAAGGAGTGCAGAAATGTCTCAACTTTTGTGATGATTCAGAGGGTTCCTGCAGAAGACAAAGGCGACCAGTGGGACAGGTGTAAATATCGACAAATAGTAGGCAGCCTACTGTACGTGGCAAACCAGACGAGACCCGACATATCTTACCCGATCAGTTTTAAGAGCCAGAGATGTTCCTGCCCAACCAAAGGGGACTGGAAGGAGGGGAAGCATATTCTGAGGTACTTGAAGGGTACAATGGACTTCAAGCTGCACTACCGGAAGGAAGTGGATTGAGGTGCGAATCGATAGGATAGGAGGTCGACCAGAGGATATGCCATAATGCTTGCCGGTGGGGCTGTAAGTTGGCAGTTGCGCAAGCAGAAAAGGGTGGCACTATCTACTGTGGAGGCAGAGTATGTGGCCATGTGTGAGGTAGTAAAGGAAGTTTGTTGGCTCTGATTATTACTCATTGAGTTAGGTCAGGAGAGATTTATTGAGACACCTTGTACGATACTAGCTGACAATCAGGGAGCTACTTTATTGAGTAAAAATGACTCTTTCTGAGAGAAATAAACATATGGACATAAAGTTTCATTTTTTAAGGGAGGTGTCAGAAGAGGGTATATTTAAGAGGGCATATCTGTTTAAATCCCTTCTCTGGACTACAACCTTGTCGTGGTGGAAGGGCTTGCGTGTTCCTATGACCTAGAGAGCGTAACCGGTGGGAACTATGTTCCTGGTAGGGCCACCCATGCCAGGATGGTCAATAGGTAGGGGCCTGACGAAAGGTAGTCCACGCAGTGTCTGTACCTCAGTGAGGCGGCTGCAAAGGCGTCTGTACCCCAGTGGGGCGGCCATTATGGGTGATGGTGGTGTCACGTTAAGAGAAAGGTTGAGGAAGGCAATGGGAAACCACCTCGACTACCACACTTATCCCAAGCAATCATGATGTGCCAATATAAGAATATTGTAAGTGGCGTAAGCGGGACTCAACCCTCTACGGGGAGTGTCGTGCCCGGCAGTGATAGGAGTAAGGCTATCTCGGTCGTCATTCCACGAAACCCTTACCCAGGAAACGACAAGAAAAGAAGAGAGAAGATGGCCAAGGAAACAAGGGTGGGAACCTGGAATGTTAGGACAATGCTTAGGAAAGGAAAGTTGGAAAATGTAAAGGTAGAAATGAAGAGGTCCAACATTAACATACTAGGGCTATGTGAAGTGCGATGGAAGGATGGGGGTGATTTCTGGAGTGATGATGTCAGAGTAATTTTCAGTGGGGGAAATTCTAGCCAGAGGGGAGTTGCGGTAGTGCTAGACAAGAAAGCGGGAAAAGCCGTGATAGCTACAGAGCTAATAAGCGACCGGGTTATGTCAGTAGAAATAAAGGCTGAGCCAGTAAACACGGTGATAGTTCAGGTGTACTTGCCCACTAGCGAACATAGTGATGATGAAGTAGAACTTGTTTATGAACAAATAGAAGAAGTAATGGGAAGGGTTAGAGGCAATAAAAACCTAATTGTAATGGGGGACTGGAATGCAGTAGTTGGGCAAGGCAAAGATGGAGAAGAAGTGGGAGGGTTCGGACTAGGAAATAGAAACGAAAGGGGACAGAAATTAGTAGACTTTTGTAAGAGGAATAACCTCTGTATCACAAACACACTTTTTCAGCACCATAATAGAAGGAGGTACACATGGAAAAAGCCAGGAGATACGGATAGGTACCAAATTGATTACATTTTGGTAAGAAAAAGGTTTAGAAATAGTGTTAAAAATTCAAAGAGTTACCCTGGTGCTGATGTTGACTCAGACCATAACCTGGTCATGATGAAAACCGAGCTAAAGTTTAAAAAGATATTTCGAGCAAAAATTACACCAAAATGGAACCTTGAAGCCCTTAAAAATGGGAAAGCGAGAGAGTTCCAAGAGTCAGTCAGTAAGGCCTTAGAGGATAATGGGAGGGAACTTACTATAGACGGAGAATGGGAAAAGATTAAAAACAGTATCAAGGATAGTGCGCAAGTAACTATTGGAAGGGTCAAACAAAACAAAATTAGGAAACCATGGGTGACGGTAGAAATGATAAATAAAATGGAGGAAAGAAGGAAATGGAAAAGGGTTAACACAGAACAAGGACGTAGAATGTATAGGGCTCTCAACAACGAACTGAGAAGGGAAACAAATAGGGCGAGGGAACAGTGGTGGAAGGGACAATGTAACGAAATAGAAAAGCTGGACGAAAGTGGGAGGGTCGATTTAATGTATAGAAAGGTGAAACAGTTAACGGGAAATAAAACACGAAACAGAACAACCACAATAAAAGATAATAATGGTAAAGTTATACGAGATCCAGCCAGCATAAGGGAAAGGTGGAAAGAATATGTCGAGGAACTATATGGGAAGGACATGAAGCCAACAAACATAATGTTAGAAAGTGAACAAGAAGTGGAGGATGATGATGTTGGACCTGGGATATTAGATAGTGAAATTGATAGGGCCTTGCGTGATATGAAAGGAAACAAAGCAACGGGCATTGACGAGATACCAGTTGAGCTACTTAAAAACCTGAGGGGAAAGGGTAAGAGGAAATTCTATAATTTATGTAGAAAAATTTATGATGAAGGGGAATGGCCAGAGGATTTTACTAAGACAATCCTGATTCCTTTGCAGAAAAAGAATAATGCTTCTGAGTGTAGGGATTATCGTACAATCAGTTTAATATCTCACGCGGCAAAGGTTATTCTAAGAGTATTGAATAGAAGAATTGAAGGAAAAATTAAGGAACAAATAGGAGAAGACCAGTTCGGATTTCAGAAAGGGAAAGGAACGAGGGATGCAATCGGGGTAATGAGGGTGCTAGTAGAACGAAGCCTGGAATTTAAAAAGGATATATGTGCATGTTTTGTCGATTTTGAAAAGGCTTTCGATAGAGTTCAATGGCCAAAATTAATGGGAATTTTAAAGAAAATTGGGTTGGACTGGAAAGATAGGCGTTTGGTGCAAAATTTGTACTTAAATCAAACAGCGCGAGTTAGAATAACTGAAGGAGAGTCGGAATGGGCAGAGTTAGGGAGAGGGGTAAGACAAGGATGCCCATTATCACCATCGCTTTTTAATATATATGCAGAGGAAATGGTGAATGAAGCTTGGGAAGAAATAAGCAAGGGAGTGATAGTTGGAGGGAAAGTAGTAAAGTCAGTAAGATATGCAGACGATAAAGCTATTGTGTGCGATTCCGAAAGGGGTTTACAAATACTAGTAAATGCACTAAACGATAAGGCAAGGGAATATGGAATGAAAATTAACGTAAGTAAAACTAAGGTAATGAGATTCACTAAGGGAAAGAAGGCTAAATTAACGATCAGGGTCGATGGGGAAAAACTAGAGCAGGTGGACAAATTCTCGTACTTGGGTAGTGTTCTATCTTGGGATGGGAGGTGTGGAGATGAGGTTCGAAAAAGAGTAGCATTGGCCAAGGAAGCTTTTATGAAGCGAAGGGAATTAATGACAAAGGGTCTCGATAAAGGAATCAGGAAAAGATTGGTAAAATCCTTGATATGGAGTGTTTTGCTATATGGGTGTGAAACGTGGACCTTACGAAAAGAGGACATCAAAAGATTGGAGGCATTTGAGATGTGGGTGTGGCATAGAATGGAGAAGGTGAGCTGGGTAGATAGAAAAACAAACATAGAGGTGATAGAAATGGTTGGGGAGGAAAGGGTTTTAATGGAAGTAATTAAGCGCCGACAAAAGAAATGGGTGGGTCAGATATTGAGAGGAGAGGGATTGCTGAAGAATGTAATAGAGGGTAGAATGCAAGGGAAAAGACAGAGGAGAAGACAAAGGCAAGAAATGTTAGATGACATAACAGGTGGGGTAAGTTACCAAGAAGCGAAGGAAAGGGCTATGAATAGGGAATATTAGGGCACATGGACCTACCGAAAGGTAGAACACTTATGTATGTATCTGTATAAATATGTGCCATTACGTGGGAACATGGCTTATGTGTTTACCAAGGGGATGCCAGGCCGTAGAGTGAAGGAGTGTTTAGCTAAACTAGGACTTAAGTGATCTTTGGTTGATATTAGTGTGATTACATTTTGAGTTTGGGTTTTAAGGTGAAAAAGTTATTCTAATAAGGGGGAGTGTCTATGTTGTTTAAAGAGGTTTTTTTGTATTAAAATAATTTTGTTTTGTAGTGTTTATATTTTTTGCACCATGTAATGTGATTGCTTATTTAATTGTTGGTAACTATTGATTTATATTGATGCTTTGTTTGGGGGTTATTCTAGTATGTTCTTAGCATTTGTGGTGTGCTTTTACGTAGATGTACAAAGCTGTGACGAAGGGCTAATAAATCCATCATCATATATTCTGGGATCTCATCTTCTCCTCAAATTATTTCTGTATTACGCTGCTTGACAAGAAATACCCAAAACAGTGTGCATTAAGGCAGGAATGGAAGAGAACTACTTAGGACATGTGAAGGAGAAAATCAAATATAAAATAGCCAGGAAGAAGCAACTGCAGTAAAAAAAACAAAAGCTAATTACCAAAATTCCAATTCTGTTCTAACTGAATTGAAACCTGAAATCAACTAATGATAATCCTAGCTATGATCTACTTTTCATAGTAAATTGTCCAACTTTTCTCCTTTGCATACAAATTTCTTAGATACATCTTATCCTTAACAAACACATTTTCACACCATAAATATGAAGGTTTGATGTGTGACTTGATGGAACATAATCAGAGATAGAAAAACTCACTTTGAAGTTTTTCATTCTCTGTGATTATCACACCATGCATATGCTTGGTGTGATAATACCTAAAGACTACCTTAAAATAACGACAGGTTATGGGCCCAGAGGCTTAGAAGGATTTGAAAAACGAAAAAATTGAGAAGTATAACAAAATAACGAAAAGAAAAAACTGTGCATGCCGTAGCGAGCAACAATGACATCAAAAGAAGAACTGGAATCTGTGCCAAAACTTATCGACACTGCTACCTATCCGCTTTGGGAATTTGAGATAAGGATTTTGTTTGAAGCAAAACAGCTGATGAGCGGGAACAAGTACTCTGGAGCAGTGCGGCGCGGACGAGAAAAAGAAGAGGGAATGGATTACTAAGGACACTAATGCCAAGGTAACCATCCTAAGAACAATAGATCCAGCAGTGAAATCTCACGTTTTAACTTCAAAAACGGCAAAGGATATGTTTGAAAAACTATCCAATGTCTACAAGAGAGATACGGAGGAAACAAAGAGTCAACTAATCGCAGAATTTATCAAATACGAATACAACAAGTCGGTCGATGTTATGACCAATATTGCAGCTTTACAAACACTCGCGTTCAGAATGAACGACCTAAAACATACTGTAGATGATATAATGCTAATGACAAAGATATTGACGATCTTGTCTGATCAATTTAAACATTTTGGTAGTGCCTGGGATTCGACGGCTGATGATAAGAAAACACTAGAGAATTTACGAGCAAGATTACTCAAAGAAGAGGAGAAACTGAAAAACAACCCTCAAAGTCAAGACGACAAAGTTGCATTCAAAGCATACAAGTTCAAAGGTATATGCAACCACTGTGGTAAACAGGGACATCGCAAGTTTGAGTGCAGATCAAATCCCGAAAACAATAAACAGCAAAGACCACATCAAGAGCAAAGACAATATAAATATATTCAGAAAAATGAACAAACATTTAAGCACTGTAAGAAGTGTGACAAAGACAGACACAATGTAGAAGAATGCTGGCAAGGAAAAACGTTCTCAACATGCAAATTCTGCAAGAAAGTTAATCATCCTCAGGAAAAATGTAGATGGAAATATGAACATGAAAACAGAAATAGAGAAAGCCAAAAAGACAACAACAGAAAGGTGGAATACTTAACCTATCTGACTGAAAATGAAAGGATATGTACAAATTTCAGATCAGAACCTGATTACACATTTGTGGCAGATACAGGCGCAACAGGACATTTTGTCCAAGATGAATATATCCTGACTGATTCCAAGGAAATAGACGAAATAAAAATAGGAGTAGCCAAAAAGGGACAAAATCTTACTTCAAATCTCTCTGGAAAAATGGAATCCAAAGAAGTTACTCTCACCAATGTCCTACACTTACCTGGTTTGAGCAGGAATCTACTGTCTACAAATGCAGTAACTGAAAACAATGGTATTGCTATCTTTGATGACGAAACAGTAAAAGTAGTCCATAATGGCAAGATAGCCATTGTAGAAGGTGAAATAGTGATGGAAGGAAAGAAAACAAAACAAGGACTCTGGGAGATTGATATGAAGAATCATAAATGTTATGAAGCAATGCTAACCCAAAGAGAAAGCATCACTAACTGGCACAAAAAGATGGGTCATATCAATTTCAATGATCTAAGAAAAATACCTGATTTGTGTGATGGGATAGACAAAGATATCAAGACATACAACGGCCAAGAAGAAATATGTGAATCTTGTATCATAAGCAAGAAAACCAGAAATCCATTTTCACAAGAAAGGACTAGAGCCACTAGACCTCTAGAGATCCTGCATACAGATGTCTGTGGAAAAATAACCCCAGAAACATATGACAAAGAAGGATACTTTCTAACTGTACTGGATGATTATACTCATTTTCTGAAAATATATTTGCTTCACACAAAGGATGAAACAGAAGAATACCTGAAAGAATACATCCATGAAGCAGAAGCCCATTTCAACCTTAAAACTGAAAGAATAAGGTGTGACAATGGAGGAGAATTCAGAAGCAATGAATTCAAGCTTTGGTTCAAGCAAAGGGGTATTGTGATTGAATACACAATAAGAGACACTCCTCAACAGAATGGCAAAGCAGAACGTATGAATCTAACTCTGATGAACAAGGTTCGATCAATGTTCCATGGATCCAAGCTAGATAACAAATTTTGGGGGTTTGCAGCACTTACTGCAGCATATCTGTTAAACAGAAGTGCTACTAAGTCTGTTAACACAACACCATATGAGATGTGGAATGGAAGAAAACCAAATCTATCAGGACTGGAAGAATTTGGACAAATCGTGTATACCAAAAATCTTGGAAACCTAAGAAAACTTTATCCTAGAAGTCAAAAAGGAATATTCATAGGCTATTCAATACATGGATATAGAATTTGGAATCCATATAGCAGAAGGGTTTATGTATCAAGAGATGGCACATTTACCAAGAAGTTTCAAGAAGAGATGTCAAGAGAACCATTTCTGAAAGTGGAAAATGCAGACATAGGAGAAAATGAAGAGGATGAACAAAGCTACGAAAGTGAAGAACAAGAAAATCATGAAGATAGAGAAACAGAAGAGAACCAAGGGATACAACAAGAACAGCAAGTAAGAAGAAATCTGAGAGACAGACAACTACTGAAAAAACCAGAAAAATTTAAAGACTATGTACTTGTTTTTGAATCGGAAGACACTGAAGAAGATACAGATCATGAAGCCTGTTTCACTTACTCCCAATGCATCAATAAACCAGACAAAGAAGAGTGGAAAAAGGCAATGGAAGATGAAAAAAGAAGTCTCCTGAAGAACAATACATGGAAAACAATAAAGAAAGAAGATGCAAGAGGAAAAGAAATTATATCAAGTTGATGGCTTCTAAAAAAGAAAGATGATGGACGCAACAAAGCTCGTCTAGTTGCAAGAGGATTTGAGCAGTCAGATGATATAGATTTTCAAGAAACCTTTAGTCCAGTAGTGGATACAAATTCTCTTCGTTTGCTCTTTGCAATTGCAGCAGAAAAGAACTATCACATACAAACTTTTGATGTGAAAACAGCTTTTCTGTATGGCAAACTTGATAAGCCAATTTTCATGAAGTTGCCTGAAGGATTTGAAGATCAAGGTGAAGTGGTTATTTTGTCAAAAGCAATCTATGGTTTAAGACAGTCACCACTCAAATGGAATCAAAGGCTGACCAGTTTTCTTAAAGAACAAAATATGATTCAACTTAAGACTGATCAATGCATTTTTAAAGATACTCAAAGTGAAATGTTCCTAGCTATACATGTTGATGATGGACTCATAATAGGACAGAACCTTGAAAGAATCAAAAAGCTGATGAATAAACTCCAAAAAGAATTTGAAATGACAACTAATGAAGATCCAGATTAGGAATACAGTTTGAGAAGACAGAAGAAGGACTATTTCTACACCAAGAAAATTATACAAGAAAAATACTGGCGAGGTACAACATGGAGAACTGCAAAATCATGAAAACACCAATAAATTCAGGAAGACAAGACTCAGAAGATAAAATTCACTCTAAGTTTGAGTACCGTAATGCAGTGGGAAGCTTATTATATCTATCCTCAAAAACAAGACCAGATATAGCCTACAGTGTAAATTACGCTAGTAGAAAAGTGGAGAATCCAACAACTACGGACATTGCAAATGTAAAGAGGACACTCAGATACATTCAAGGTACAAAGAAGACTGGTATGTTCTACAAGAAAATCAAAGACGGAAAACCAAATTAAAAATATAAGCTTAGAGCCTATTGTGATGCTGACTATACTGGTGATATCAAGGATGGAAAAAGCACATCAGGATACATCATTATGTACAATGAAACACCAATAGCGTGGAGTTCAAGGAAGCAGCAAATAGTTGCCACATCGACAGCTGAAGCAGAATACATATCCGCTGCAGTGTGTGCAAAGGAAGTAGTGTTTCTTAAGAGTTTATTATCCGAATTGATTGGAGAAGATGCTGAAACTGCCCTCCAGATGAAAGAACAAAGTGTTATCTTGGAAATGGACAACCAAAGTGCAATTAAACTTATCAAGTCTGGACAGCTAAACAAGAGAACAAAACATATTGCTGTGAGATATCACTTCATATCTGAACTCTACCATGAAGGATTATTCGACTTAAAATACTGCCCCTCAAACAAGCAATTAGCTGACATACTGACAAAACCACTTGGAACTGACAAATTTCCTAAAATAAGGGACATGTTCAGATGACAACATAAATTGAAAATACTAACTACATTTTTTCTCTTTCCAGAAATTGAAACATCATTTATTGAACAACCAATATTCCAATTCAACTATTCTCTTATACTTAATTATACTTCTTGTTTTTATGTTTAAATCATCAAAATATATTCCTTATTGTTTGAAGACAAATTTTATCATTAAGGGAGTGTGTTAGAAGATATGGAAGATATGATCTACTAATGTTAAAATTTCTCATATCACTGTCGTTATGTATGTTGCTCTGGTTAACAATGTAAATAGTAAATAAAAAAACTTCCTCGTTGACTACTATGTGTGATGCACGTTATTAAGATATACCAGGATTAATATCTTTAAGAATCCGATAAAATACCTAAAGACTACCTTAAAATAACGACAGAAATGAGTATCTGCAAGGATTTCATGGATAAGAATTACATCCTTATATCGTAGTAGTATTGTTAAAAATGCTTCAACAGCTGAGGTCATTTCACATATAGACCTCCACCGGGAATTGAACCTGGGACCGCTTTCATTGAAGTCGAACTAGTTTCCCACTTGGCTATCCAGGAGTCCTACATCCTCTTATCCAATCTATCATAACCGTGAAAGTATCATTTAGGTTATAGGTATATAAAGGTTTGAAAGAAAGGAATTCACTGATATATAAAAAGCTACGAATTATTTGCTAATAATTTGATACCAACAAAGAAATCTGATTATCTTTCGGTAAAATCAGATCGAAAAATTACTTGAGAGAAGAGTAGAGAAAGTACAAAAGAGAGTGATTACTTCCAGATAATCTATTGTTTATATTTTGGGTGTACGATAAATACTAAATACTTCACCCTGAGAACTGGTAATTTAATTCAGAGGAATAGTGAGTTAAACAATGAGCATAATGAAAATTCACTGTTTACTATAATAAACTAGAAATTTCACTCTGATTGAAATGAGGCTGTACTTTTGAATAAAAATAACGTACAAAGTTCGCAATGAGATTCAAGATTTGAAAGAAAGAATGATTTAGATCATAAAAATCATGATTCTTGGGCCATTACTACTTTTGAAGATTCGGTAACGTAGTAAAATATTCCACTAGATTAATAATAATTGGCTCAAATTTCTAAACTTATGAAAAAAATTGACATATTGATGAATTTAAGCTGAAACAAAACAGATTGCAGAATTATTAAACATTAATCAAACATACCTAGTAATATACAACTAATGATGCAAGCAATAGAACGATTTCCCAACCACCATTAATTTCAACTAGACACGGAGCACTTAGTTCTAGCATTCCTTGTGTAAAAATTCAAAATACTTTAAAATTTAATCTAGAAAACTAGCTGCTTGTTAGATTACCGTTATCAATTCACACAATCCGGAACTGAACCTCAAACACCAACCGTACTATCACACGTAATTTTTCCATTGATTGTGTGAAATTTTGAGCAGTACTATGTACCAAACGATCAATTGCAAACCATAAAAAATATTATACCTAAACTACAACAAAGATATTTCAGAATAAAATATAATTAAGAACCACATCAGAAATTTATAAGATAAAATAAGAGAGCCTGCACAAGGTAGAACCACTATCGTAAATGATTACCAGTACCAACACAGTACATTAAATAAATGTACAAGAACGAATAAAAAATAAAATCTTATAAATTCTCCAATTTTAGATCAATTTCAATACATTGAAGATCACGTGCACTTCTATAAGATGACACCATAAGTGAGGTTTATTTAATTAGTATTTATAAGAACGTTTAGAATAAATTAATTTTCTTTGAGATACATTTGCTCTAAATCCAAAGACAGAATTTCACTACTTAAGACATTAAAGTTGATATATTTCCTAGAAAAAGTAAATCATAATTAAAATAATTAAAAAGTCAGTGTTACAACGTCTAAACACAGACAAAAATTTTTAAACCATTCCCACAGTTCCCACTTTGACTGAATAAGTAGGGGCGCAAATCGCACAAAAGGTCGAAACAAATGCGAATAGAAACGAAATGAAGTAAACAAAGGCTTGCTAGATGGAATATGATCAGAAATTACGCCGAAAATGGAAAGGTTGAAGCTTGAACTTGAAAGAAAGAGGAAACTATTGGCTGAGACTATTGTAAGTGATCTGGTTGAGTACCCTATAACCCTTGGAACGTATCACATCAAGTATATTTATGCTGAACATAATTTTTCCTTTTAGGGTCCTGATAAAAAATGCTTCAAAAGAGAAGAATTGGAAGCCAAGCGCGAAGAAGAGTATATGAAAAAATATGGACCAAAAAAAGATGAAAATCTGGCGAAAGCAAATCAGGCCTCGTCAGGTAAAGAACTGAAAACTAGAATCTGTAAAGTATCTCGTTAAAAATGTATATCAACATATGTTTTGATATTAGATGGAGAGGAAGTCACTGACAACTCTGGGCCAACTTTACCTAGAAGAGAAGTAATACGGCGTTTCAGAGAGCGTGGTGAGCCCATCACCTTATTTGGTGAAACGGAATTGGATTCGTTTCGTAGACTGAGGAAGTTGGAGCTTTTGGAGCCAGAAGTTAACCGCGTAAGATACGCCTGGTCACTTAGTTTTCTCTTTCTGTGATTGTATTTTATGAAAGGTGTATGGGTGGTTTACAATATTGCGAAAGGAATGCCATTCATAATCAGAAATAGGGCCCTCAATTTTATGTCACTCTAACACTTGAGGCTGTATCTTGAAATGTATTTATGGTGCTCCATATACTAAATATTATTCAATATAATATCATCACAATTTGCAGGGATTGCGTAATGATTTTCAAGAAGCCCTTGAGAGAGTTGATCAAGCATACGTCGATGAGATTTTGTATTCAGCCAATATGACCGGTGGAGCTAGTGGAAATGGAGTATCAAGTAGTTCAGCAGGAGGTGTGTCAGGGGTAGCATCTCACGATGCAGAGGGAAGACGTACAAATGATGTAAAGGTCACGGATGATGGGGTCACTTATGACCAAATTCAAGCATGTGCTGAACGTCTGGGTAAAGGTGATCGTGATTTGGATATGAACGTCACATTGCAGTTTCTCACAGTAAGTTATTGCTTTGATGCAAAAACCTTTTTACACTTTCCCCTCGTTCTTTGTCGAATTTTTGGAACAGTTTCTTTGTTATGTTAAAATATAATTTATTTCATATGTTTCTTTGTTTCCAAGTTGAATGATTAATGCATTCTAATTGCTACTTGCAAACAGTTTTTGTTGAAGATGTGGGGAAATCAGCTCAACAGCAGACCTGCTTCAGAAAAGATTTCTGTAAAAGGCAAAATGGCATCTGCTACTTACACTCAAACTCAAGTGTATCTGGAGCCACTCTTCAGGAAATTGAAATCTCTCACATTGCCAGAAGATATTTCAGATTCTCTCACAGAAATCATTCGGCACCTTCTTGATAGAAATTATATAATGGTAAGTTGAAGCCATTCTTCATAATGGGGGTACACAAAATAAGAAGTATCATCTCCACCTGTTGCAATTCATACAATGGAGAACAAACTTTTGTGATGGAAAGTATGATTTTTTAAAATTAAAAATAACATTTATAGTCTATTGACAGTGAAACTCAAGTGATTGAGTTGTATATTGAAGTTCAAGGGAAATATTTTCATTGAATTTAACTTTTTCAGTAAAGGTTTTCTTTTCGTGATATCTGTGAAAATTCTTTTCCAGGCAAATGATGCTTATCTTCAGATGGCCATTGGTAATGCTCCGTGGCCCATTGGCGTAACTATGGTTGGTATTCACGCTCGTACTGGTCGTGAAAAAATTTTCTCAAAAAATGTGGCTCATGTGATGAATGACGAGACGCAAAGAAAATATATCCAAGCCTTAAAACGCCTTATGACGCGCTGCCAGCAGTATTTTCCAACTGATCCATCTCGTTGTGTAGAATATGCAGCATTTGGACCATCATGAACAGAGTAAGTGTAGACCATATTTGGGAATGAGTAAAATTTTAAAACATTGGACAGTGAAAAAATATTGAGAGTTTTTATTTATAAATTAAAGTTAATTTACCTTTAGCATTAAAAAAATCACATTTCTTTTCACTTGTAGCTTATCTTTTACATATTTCTTAGAGTTTTCTATCAATTATAAGGGATTATTTTTCAGCAGCATATTTTTAGACTGCTTTCTACCCCACTGTTAACAATAAGTTTTTCTTCACTAGTTACATTTATTATTTTTTAAATCTTATTTAAGCTAATCTGTCATAAATTTGTTCCAAGCAATTTGATCTTAAATTTTGTTGTTATGTTCGGGGTGTCCCCTTACCTGGAAAACTCAGGGAATTTGGGGGGCAAGCTGGAAAAATCCAGTTTACACTCTTTGCAAACAATCATTCCATGGCTTTTTTGTTTTGGGTTGAGTATTACTTCCGTAAAAATTCCCTGAGAGGGAGAAACGTTACAATGGCAGTACCATTGTGACCATTTTAAAGCTTACGAGACATAGATGCACGCTTTCTTTCTACAAATAAAGTTTTGGCTATATAGCAAATGTGCAACGTTATGCAATATGTACAGAGTCAAAGTTACCAGGGGTATCTAATTATCTGTTTTATAGTGAAGAGAAACTATTTTTTTCCTCTGCCCTCTAATTTCTAGGACTGACTTTTCTGTGCTTTTGGAATGTTTTAAAGCTTTCTGGTGATCAATGAGAATAGCATGCAACTGAAATGATAAACATTATTAATGTGGAGTGAAATCTAACATTATTTGACCACAAAACTTCTTGCCCTGGCAACCTTCCTACTTGTCCATGTCTAGGGCTGGCTCTGATACCTAAACAATATCATAATGAACAGGTCATCTCCATTTTTTGTATCTTAAGTGCCTGATAATCAGCAAATGTCTAATATTTGGACAAAATTATACTTATTTGTGGGTGCAAAAGACCCAGGAAAACTGAAAATATTTCCATGGAAAACTCAGGGAATTTCTTAATGGCTGAATTGTGGACAACCTGTGTGTTTAACTTTAATGAAATTTCTGATGAATTCTTATGGTTTTTGATGTGGCTTAAATTTTAAAACCTACATCAAATTAATAATTATTTTATATTTATTTCAGATGTGACAACACACAGCTACTTGTACCTACACAAAATGTTGCCTGAACAACAAAAGTGTGTGTTCAAGTGATTTTCCTAATTACAAGTAACAATGTGAACTGTTTAAATGTAAATATACCACAGTGATTTTAAGCACGAATGAAAGATCCCATTGTCAGGCCATTATTGTTTCAACTATACTATGCTATATGTTAGTATATGTAAGACATTTGGATTGATATGTGAATAAAGCATTGGTGACATCATCTGAATTTTAGTCTTCTAAATATTTCAAAAAGAAATAATGATATACTGTACACAGGTTAAAATAAAGCTTGCTATCAACTCCATATTTATTTCTTCAACAGACCAAATGGTATAAATTCAATCCTCCCACAAATTTATGACATTTAAATTTCCTAAATCCAAATTTCTCCTAGCCTGCAATAGTTACTAGACACTTATATCCCTCCTCTGCAATAAAATAGACAAAGTGGGCCCATTGTTGAAGCCAGGAATATATTGAGTAGTCAACTTCCTCTGCAATAGCAAGAACAAAATTGACCTGAAGTATGTGCCACATCAATAAAACCCAAGAAATTTCCTAAATTTGATGATCAGAACAAAATTATTGTAATATTATCCTTCTCGAAAACTCTCTTCCAGTGTCTTGAGAAGTGTTTTTAGGATTTTATAGAGGGAGATAAAAATCTGAAACAAATTCTGGAAAAGCATGTCTGCACAGGCTTGGGTTTGGACCAGGTAGCATCTATTTTTCAAGCTCTGGCTGATTATTAGTTTTTAAAATTCAATTAATATAAGGGTGAGTTTAGGCTCACCCAACGAAGGATCAGGCCAGGCTTGGAAAAGTTTGGCCCATGCAGACCTCTTACAACACCATGTACAGGGAGGTTTTAGTTTACTGTATCCACACTCTAGGAGGCACTTAAGTGTCTAGATTGCCTGGAGTAGAACGTCGTTGTTCATACTACTGGGTAGATTGAAGTTGTTAAACCATGCAGGAGTGTCATCATCATAGCTGCAACTTATATGTGGATGGCAAGGTTTCAGTGCCATGTACGTACAACTGTAGCAAAGTTTTAGCCAACTTGAAATCTTTTGTTGGTGTTTGGTTTTTTCAACTAAATGGTGGAGATGATTGAATAACAAAAGATTAAAAATAACTTACATGGCTGGCAAATCATACAAATTGCTTAAGCTACAGGTGAATAATATAAGGGTAATTAAAGAGGTGTAAACATGGTAGCACCCCAATTAACACCACACAATATTTTAATTTTTTCAAAACAAACTTAACGTGCTATGGGGATGTATGTTTTATAACCATACAGATGAAGGAACCATTAAAACTACAAGTAAGGAATATCCAGTAGAGGGGAAAATATAATCATTCATGGCACTGACTGCAGCTAATTTATCACAACTAGAAATTTTAATTCATTGACGTAAATAAAGTCTGGGTCTCTTTTTATGATTGTTTAGAAATTGCCCAGGTTTACTTCATAGGCCAAATTTATTTTCATGTCAGCACACTTATGCGGAAAGAAAAAATTGTACCATTCTATTTGCAAACAAATGCAACTTGAGGAATACTTTGACAAAAGATAAAATCCAATAAGGGGAAAAAGTTGTTATAAATTAAATTGTTAAAATGATGGATTCTTTTTACAGATGGGAAGATTTCATACACATAAAGGATACAAAAGTCTACAATACTCAATGACAAATTTTTCTCCAGGTGGACACCATAGACACTACAATCTACTGCAAAAGTGTCTCAAAATATATATTTACCATATTTGCTGGTATCAAGGACATCCTAGGCTGACATCAAGGATGTACCCTTGCTTAGATTAAAAATCAAGAGGTTAAGCAGGTGATTCAGGTCAGTACCAGGAATTGATTTTCTGCAAATTTCTCCACAATAAAATACTGCATTATAGACTGTAACAGCATTATAGCAGTTTATTCAATAAGATCAAGTTGAACTTAATAATCTTAACCTCTGGCACCAAAAATGCATTGGAATTTTAAGAAATTTTTTTCAGTTAAGAAACATCCTTGAAGCCTGCAAACAAGGTAAATATTCTTAGAGGTTTAATCAATATATCCGTCTTTCTTCAAAACTTAACATTCGAGCACAAGGCCTTCAATATTTTGGTGTTTCAGTGCCTTAAGTTTAGTCATTTGGGATTTCAGTTGTAGAGTGTTCACAAATGTTCAACTTCATAACAAACGGCAGGATTTTCATGAAGATTTTTTAAGCTTAATTTTGAATACTTTCTTCTCTCTAATCAGCGTTGTCTTGCAACTGGCTATGCAGAACCCACAGGAACTATGCTTTTTAACTGTTCTACTTTCTAAGAAAATGCATACAAATATCTATATAGAAGACTATGATCACAAATATATTTTTTATGCTAAATATTCATAAAGTTATACAATTTGTGAAGAAACAGCAAGCAAGAACGGATTCCCTCAGACTAGCTTCTCCCTAGCTCAGACAAAAATCATCAGCCGCACAAGAAATATGTTTCTCTTACAACATATATGCTGTGTGACAATTGCTATGCTGAACTGGCAGGTAAACTGAATGAGATTACCTGCAATATCTCTGAAATGGAGCATAAGACATACAGATATCATAAAAAAGGCTAATGCCACCAAAACATGAAGTACACTTATAGGAGTTGTTTGAAATCAAATTTCTTTATATTTTTATAATAGTTCGAAATGGCACAGTAATAAATTTTGGTTTAAATTGCAAATGGTCATATGTAAGACATTCATACACGACTGTCAGTCTGTACATCAATATTGAACCCTAGAGATGTAAATGGTGTTGCTAGGGAGTCTATTGAGGGAGCTAGATGGAAAAATTTATTTTAAAATTTACTCAAGTCCACAAAAAATGCATAAATAAGCTTACACACAGAGTTGAGAGGGATTAATTTCTCATAGAACTTCAGGGAGATAATGAGTATCTCCACGTTTACAAAAGTTGCTTTTATCGACTCATCTTTGATTGGTCTCCCACCCTTCATCCTAAAAGATGTCATTCTTCTTGCTCCTCCTCCACAGCCATGAAGGCAGATTTGATAAATCATAGCTCAATTGAAAATTTATGCACCTTGAATTAAATATACATATATTAAAGTTTTTTATTATGTCATGAGCACAGACCAGGTGTGGGGAACCTTTATCAGGCCTCATTTGCCATTTGACTGCATGAGTTAGGCCGTATGTGAAACTATCAGGTTGTTCTTGAGTAGCATGTTGCCTACATTCAAAAAGTCTAATGTCAAAATTGTTTATCAATAAATGAGTACACTCGCTTAAAGAACTAAAGGAGAATATTTTCCATTTTGTTTTTCACTAGGCAGCATTAGGAAAACTGGGGAACAAAATTATTCAAATACAAGCAATTGTTTCAGAAAGTGACAAAAAGGACACAATGAACAAGCAAAATGCCACAGGCTCCTCACCACTGCAGCCTTAGCTGCTGATCTTAATTTTTCTATGCACCTTTCTAAACGTGGTATTTCATTTTCGGAAGCCATTTCATTAAAACTTAATCAGTATCTTAATATCTTTCACAGTATATTTGGATTAGAAGCAGCTTTAGGACTATGAACTTCGACTTTAGTTAATTATCCCAGTAAATGGATTAAGATTTCACCAAAATTTAACCTTGCTGTTTCATAAGGAGTAGGTTATTATTCTAAATAACAATTCAATGACATTGAGAGCTGGTTTTCTCTGAAACTTACCAAAATTACAACATTAAGGGTACCACAGATAGCAATTTACAAAAACAGGGACATTCTTGATTAACACCCATGAAGAATAAGCAAAAATACAGTTTATTATCACACGTATTTTTTAGGTGTAATAATGCATGTTACAGAGATTTGACAAACAGAAAAGATAAGCTATCTACATAAGCTTTATTTGAAATTTCCACAAAAAAATTCAGGAAAAAATTAAAAAATTATCCATATAAATCCAATTCCAATGTAGGAACATAAATAAAAGGTTAGCTAAGGTATTTTGATCTTGTAATGACTTGCTTTGCAAATAAGCTTCATTGGCAAATACTTAAGAAACACCACATAATTCACAACCCAACTGACATAAAAAAAATCATCAGTGATCATTAGCTACAAATGCAGAAAGCATACATTAGATCAAAATAAATTTAAAATTTGAGTAAAACTTTTCGAAAAAAAGAGAATCTATGAAACAACTGAAGGTAATTACTCTGATCAAATATGAAACGTATCTTAAAATATGAAATCAAAAAAAATAAAAATTAGAAAACATCTGATAATTTTTGTAAAGGAGCAACTATAAAGAGAAGGACAGTTTATCAAAGATACCTATTTAACAGAGTTTAACCCTCAGATTTGCCACAGCCAATGAGAGAAAATAAGACTTTCTGAGCACCAGAGAGTTGGAATATTCTTGCAGTAAAATAACTATTTTGTACTTAAAAATAAATTACTTGTTAATGTTTAAACTTCTTTTGCTTCTACATCACATTCCTTTGTTTTCTCCCCTTCTGAAAAGGAAGAAAATGAATGCAATCACTACATTCTGTATAATCAAATTATAATAAAAATAGGAAATTACTTAAATATGTACTACTCTACTCTAAATGTCTTAATTAAATATCTACATTTGAGATATAATACTTAACCCTTTGACTGCCAACCAATTTCATAGGAACTATGCTAAAATTGCCAAGGCATTTTTGCTGATTTTACAGTAGTTTAGGAAAAAACTATAAATGGCAAGTAAGTGAAGTTACATATTCAAAAACTTAAGGAAGCCTTTATTACATTTGTATTCATCTTTGATATATATTGTTTGCTGATTGTGTCAGCATTATAGCATCTAATACTGACAAAGCTTGAGGAGCGCTATTGCACTCCTCAAAGAGAGTTTTAGAGAACAGAAAAAAATGGATAATGATTCACACACATCGATTCTATCCCAGCTATTGCCTAAATAATTTTAAAAAGGTTTAATTTTGATATTGCTGCACATAAAAAAGGGAACTGATAGAAAAGAGATGCATAAATAAGCCAATTGAGCATAAATTAATTGTTTTAAAAAAATTGTTAAACTATAAAAGAATAATAAATCATTTGAATCAATTTAACAGAGGCATTAAACTTATCATGAGAGCCAAGGTATATTTCCTTACCTTCATAAAAACATGCAAGGCTGAAGAGTACATCTACTCTGACATTCTACTTCTCTGATTGGTTGGTACTCTCGGTTTCGGTATTTTTTCCATCTGTGTCATTGTTAGCTTGTTTTATTTCCTCCAACTTCCTAAAATTTACAAAAACTTTCTCTTACAATTGAAAATTTTCATAGTAACCTAAGAACAGAAAGACGTCAAATTCACTCTAAATTAATCACTATTGACAGGTTTAACATGGTTTATAGGCCATTTTCATGAAAAAACTGACTTATGAATGAATCTTACACTATGCTATTATATGGAGAGGTATATTTACTAACAAATACAACAATCAAAAGGTAATATTATTGAACCTGGATACTTGTTAATTGCCATACTTAACATTTTCAATGCTATAATAAGCATTTGCTTACTTTATCATACTTTACTTCTGGATTTGGCAATGATAAAACTTACACCAATAACACTAGGGATTTAAAAGTCCAAAATGGAAGAGAAAATTCAGTAGCTATGAGAAAATACTTAACTGCATTAGTTATGTGAATTAAATAATCTGGAATAAATAAAAATATTCCTAACCTCACAGCTTCACTATCTTTAGGCACACTGACACTGTCTAGGACTACAGCTCCCCCAACTATCGTCAAACTAGACATAGGAGATGCTTCTGGACTTGGTAAAACAGCCATTTCTGGGGGACATTCATAAATCTGAGAAGAAAAAAATCCAAATTTTTACCATTGAATTCTCCAAAATTTGTCAGTGGTATACACTTCACAAGATCATTCACCTCAATTTATTTGTAAGAAATTTAATCAAATGAAAGTAAGTACACAAGGATGACAACAGCTCATTACTAAGATCAGATAAATTACAATGAAAACTTATCACAAGGAAATTCTTTTCTTGTAAGCGATTTTGAAGTGTCATTTGGGAATGATAGTACTCCATTACTAGTTTAAAGTTGCAATTAACAATTTTAATGTAATAAAAACCCATAAACACTATAGACTTTCTGAACTTAAGGTTTCCAATTGTTTCCCCAATAGTGTCAAATCCTGAGTAACCAAATTATATTTATGCAAATTAAATTAATATCAGTCTCACAGCCACACATTAATGTTTAAATTTCTTGGAATAAAATTTTCATACTGCAAATGGATGTATTCCTATAAAACGGTGATTAATGAATGCCACTTAGTAATAATTCCAAAAAATGTGAACATGTGATGGCCAAAATGTAAACATTAAAGATTCCAAATTATCAACATCAAATAAATAGCCAATAAAAGAAAGTAATCTCTCCACCTAATCCATCCCTGGAATAATAAAATTCAAGTAAAATGGTCTCAAATCCCTTTCACTCTAATTTAAAAGTATATTTATCCTTCGACACAGAAATATCTTTCATGAATGCACCAGCAATAGCTGTTCAAAATTATTCCCTTATAGTATTGTTAAAAGTGCTTCGACAGCTTAGGTCATTTTGCATGTAGGCCCCCACCGGGAATTGAACCCGGGACCGCTTTCACCAAAGTCAAACGCGTTGCCCACTTGGGTATCCGGGAGCCCTATTCCCTTATAATTGATTATGACATAAAGAGAGATAATTTAAAATAAACATGATGCAGAAAATAAAAACTGCACATTTAAGTGGCATAAATTGATATAGAATTATTTTAGTAAAGAACATTAAGAAATTTTAGACTTGGAAAAGATACAAACGGGCTATTTTAGAAATAATTCCCATCATGATAATTCTTTTTCTAATTCCTTTAACAACTTACTGTGTTTCTATGTGACAGGCTTACATTGTCTATTAGTTATAACAGCATATGTTTTACAGGTATAGGATAAAGGTATATTACAATACATTCAAGGGAAATGTACTTCGTAAACCAGCAAACCATCACACAAAACCTTACAGTAATTTTTATAGTGAAAATTATGGTGTTACCTCAGCTAATGAGTGACCCTACTAATGAATTTTGCAGCTAACAAGATTTTTTTGCTTTTTTTAGACTCCGCTAACGAATGTTTTACTAGATGCTTGTGTAACTTAAAGCAGCAAACATGAATGGTTTGACCATTCCAATATCTTATCTTTTCCATCTGTATGTGTGGTAAAGAAATGTGCTGACCACATCACACAGGGGACACTCATCAACCAAAATGGGTTGTTTATGCTCATAATATGGAGAAGTTGGACAACTGATAACATCACATTCTGGATAATGCAGATTTTGGCAGAATGTGATGCCAGAACAAATTATCTTCATTAGCAAAGGTATCACTGTATAAAATTTGGTAAAACACTAACTCAAAACAATAGTTGGAAAATGTATATGGAGATCAATAGCTGCACAGAAGAACATGAGAAATTATTTAATAGCAAAATAGTTCTGATAAATTAAATCTGAACTAAGTTTTGTTAAAATTGATTAGAATTAATACCTTAGATATCCAATCAATGAAAATGAAGACAGGAGATTTAAAAATAATGATCAAATTCTTGTATCAGGTAAAATAGGTCTTCAAATACTATACAGAGACAATTTATTCATCAGACAAATTCAACTTGAACTTGGAAAAGTAAAACCATGAAGAACTAGATTAAAGTTGAATTAGTTTGTAAAACAAGTAATATCACAAATAGCATGCACCATAGCTAGTCTAATGCTTCAATAAAATAGGACAAAAGCAAGAGCAAAACAATACAGTTATAAAGCAACACAAAGATAAGAAAAATGCAAATAAGAAATGAATTACAAATGTGGGTCAAAGAAAACAAAGGTAAGGAACAGGAATAGTAAAAAATAATAAATGAATGTTGATATATTCATATCTGTGGTTTCCATGTTGTTTACTAACAAGTAATCCCAGCCTACATTCCCTTATTTTCAACCTGTTCAGCTACACAATCTTTTAGAGGTTTCCATTTCTGCAATAAAGTAAAATTTCAACGATCTTAAATATTCTACCCACACCTATTATCTTCAGTTAAAAAAACCAAACATCTTACTACTATATTACAACCACTGAAAGCAAATATTTAACAAGATTAATTAAAAAGTAAACATCTTACAAATATTTACAGTATTAATGTTTCATAAAAAGAATGAATTAATTTGTAAAGATAAAATAGTGCATTCATGGAATGAGATTTAAGAGAATGAAAGCTTTCAAATCATTGGATGTCACTTGAAGAATAACCAGAGGAGAACTCATTATTATCAGCTTTAATCCTACATAAGATTATTATTCAGATAAACTTGATGTCATCCATAATTGTTTAAAAAAGAGAAGCCTAATTACAAATCATTGTGGTATGGAGAATAGAAAAAAAGTTAAATAAAAACCAAGGAAAAACAGAAGTAAAAGATATTGCCAAAGGAATAACAATATTCTTAACTACTTAACCACAATGCTGGTTATTATACCTGCCCAGAATCTGGATTCAAGTCCCAGTCATGTCTTATTTCAGCCACTTGGCTACCTGCACTAAGTTTAATACCTTTTCCTCATCCTTTTCAAAGAAAATACTACTTTTTCTTCCACTTCTTTGGATGAAATTTGATGTCTTGAATGATTAAGAGGCATACAATTTTTATGATAAATAAAAAAAAATATTTTTTTAAATAAAAGCAGTTTGATAGAAGAGACTTCACAGGATTTGCAACACAAATACAACAAATTTCTGCCAACACTGCCTCACTCTAAGTTGTCTTCCTTGCATCCAGTACAAATGTATTTTCATCCCTTTTACTTAAAGCCCATTAGCCTTTTCACACTTCCATCAACAGTTTGGTTACAGCAGACATTTTCACATGGTGAGTGGATAGCCATCCTCTCAGATGATTATAAACTTGAATGACTGTAAGCTAACAGGAATCAGAGAACACTTTGAGGGCTCCTGGATAGCCAAGTGGGCAATGTGTTTGACTTTTGTGAAAGTGGTCCCGGGTTCAATTCCTGGTGGGGGCCATCATGCAAAATGGCCTTAGATGTTGAAGCACTTTTAACAGTACTACTAGAACACTTGGAGCCTGGACAAGGCATTGACATAGAGAAGATAAAATTCATCTCCAATGAACCTAAATATTTCCACAGCTTATACTGGAATCCATCTAAATCACCAAGTGGCCAAATAACTTAAACCAAGAGGATTGTTATCCACACATTACTACACAGTGATTTCTGCTACCAAACAACTAATGGCTGAAATGTGAAGACTCAACGGACTTCAAATGAGAGGAAGAGATGAACATCTCCCAGACAGAAGGAAGATAGCCTCACTTCTACCTGCTGAAGCTGAAGGCAGCATTGAACATAGCAGTACATGGTGTACATCACTGCAAATCCCACTTGTTGGAATCAGAACATGCTTAAAACCTTCCAAAGCAATCTTTGCTAGGCTTGAAATAAATTCATCTGGTATAAAATTCTTGTATAGGATAGTTACCATATAGTTAAAAACTATATTCTATATAATAACCTTAACTGATAAATTACATCACTGAGCGGTAAAATAATGGAACATATAATTGCTAGTTCCCTAATGAGTTTTCTCGAAACGTCCAATTTAATAGCTAGGCACCAACATGATTTTCGTAAGACTCGATCATGCGAGACTCAGCTGGCATTATTAGTCCACGATGTCCTGAAATCTGCGGAAAATAAAAAGCAAGTCGATGCGATATTTTTAGATTTTCGGAAAGCATTCGACAAGGTCCCCCATCAAAAATTATTGTACAAATTAAAACTTGCGGGCATCAATGCAGAAGTAATAGAGTGGATAAAAGACTTCCTCTCCGACAGAGAGCAA
>KZ308241.1:1276984-1370553 GCA_000376725.2 Ladona fulva
TATATATATATATATAAAATGATAAGTAAAATTTCATTTGCATACACGATTAGCTTAAATGACACAGTCATCATCATCTCATAACTTATAGCAGAATCAAACTTTTCCAAAAAATTAAAAATATATGCTCGAGTATAAAGACTTCTCATATTTCAGTATAAGCTCTTAAAAAAGTCAAAACATGTGGACTACAGATACATAATAACTACATACACTATAAAACCTTATATACTGGATGATGTGACAAAAATAATTACTTTTACTATATTTTTATTTTAATCTTCTGTTTTAGTTTTTTTATTATATTCATTTTTATTCTATTCTTATGTTTGAAAATATAAGACCATCACACACTTTTCTGTGGCTGAATTTGGAATCAAACCATCTAATACTTGGGTAAATAAGGTAACACAAAAGCTAATTCTTTTATAGATAAAATTTTAAATCGATAGACATCTTGCAAAATCACTTCTATGACATTTCCTAATTCTCTGTTAGCCAAATTAAATTCACTATTTATGAGCAAGCAATTGGATATTTGTGGAAAAATCATAAGCTAAAAATATTATGAATATATAGTAATATGATTTAATCCCGAAGAAAAAAAGCAAGCAAAAAATAACATAACTAGGGCTACAACACAGGTCAACACTTACAACAAGGTACAACACTTTCTAGGCAGATGTTCTAACCATGTAACTGGGATTCAAACCCAGCTTCGAGTCCCAGTCATGCAAATATATTTTTATTCAATGCAACCCTAGGTTTTAAAGCATGTACCTATACATGCAAAGTAAATACCTCTGCCCTGATCCTTGTGAAAACATATCTGAATGAAATACTAACTGATAACTTTACTAATATAATTATACATATAAAATAATGTAGGTAAAGTTTCATTTGCATTACTCATATATTTGTTACTTATACTTATAAATTTGTTACTTTATAAATCTCATTAGAAAGAAAATAGCAAAATAACAGTAATGATAAATTATAAACCAAACTATGAGGTGATTCATACCCCCTTAATGCATTAAGTTTGTGATCACTGAACTATTAAATGTTTATATTTACAGAAACTGAGGAACATACTTCAGGTGACCTCACAATAACTCACGCACTTAGGGCAACCCAAATGATAAACTGACTTCTTAAAAGCCTTACTACAAAGGGACTTGAACCCAGATGTCCCACTTGCTAGGTAGCTACTCTCATCTATGAGCAATCTTGCAATCATTCTCATATGCAGTTTCTGGGAAATTTCCAATCCAAAATATACAGAAGATATTATCTTTATAATAATATTATAAAAATTTAGATACAAGCAGGCCTGATTCCGACATGACTGCATTCTTCACATCATTAAATTCTATTCCTATTAAAAACAGTAAGAAAAGAACAGAATAAGAGAAAATTGAAATGTGAATTCTGACATACTATATAGGGATAATTTTTTCAACCATGTCCTGATTTTAATTTTGGATTACTATCTGTTACTAATCCATATTACTTATAATAATGTGCCATCTACTTCTCTACAAACAAGATGAAGGCTAACACAATAATGAAGTTGTTATTAACACCAGAGTAATATACATACAAGTAAGCAAGAATAGAAAATGAAGATGTTAGCAAGATCTATTTGGCAACACAGGTTCCCTTGCCTTGTCTAGAGGGACCTCATCCACGAATCCATCCTTAAATTCCACAACAGCCCCCACTGTGCCAGATAAGTCCAACACCTTCACAGCCACCCATTTGGAATTGTCTTCAGGACTCAGCGTAAAGTAATCTCCACCTATTTGGATCTTATCAATACCCAAAGGCTTTGGTGTTTCCTGTAATGGTTTAAGGTGAAATATTGGGATGGCAGAAGTTTCTGAGAGAGTGCAGTTAATGACACTAGGTTGAATGGTTACTAAATTAAAAGATCAGCAAGACTTTGAAAATGAAGGTGAGATAGTAAATAGTGAAAGGTTAGTGAGAAGCAATGCATTAGATATGAAGAGTAAAATCTGTTTTTCCACACCAAAGAATATTTACAACAAGCTTGGAGAGTTTTTTTTAAGTATCCACAGAGAATACTAAACCTACTACTTGAAAAATAATCTTGAATAATGCTTACGTGCATTTCTTATGAATTACTGAAAAAGATAATATGAAAAATTTTAAATCTTGAGGGTCTATTATTAGTGAAATCTATTCCAAATAATAGAATGAAAATCTATTTACTAATTCTCAATTATACGCTTGGACCTTGAACAAATGAAGATGAAGCTTTGTAATGATATTAATGAAAATAAAACAATTAAGCTAACTGAAATATCAAAAAACAAAGCTTCAGGCAATGCTCAAATACAAAATTTCAAACGTTTATTATTGCAAAAGAAAGGCTCAAAGCAAAGGGTGAGTCAAAATGCCTAGAATGAAAGAATGTGAGACCTGGTAATAACGCTCAACCACTTGTTGGACACGGGCTGCAGCATCCTTGTCACCATCCACTGAAGATCTCAAAACATCTTTCGCAAGAGCTGACGTGGCTTCATCTTCTGCATCTTCAAAATGTAGCTCATCTTGCACATCTATCAACAGAGATAATTTCATAAAACAGACACCATTATTGTGGAAAAGCTACCAAACAAAAACTTACACAACAATAAAATGAGAAAATTTTCTATTGCCAAGGTTTAGTATAATGTAGCAATTGGTTTAAGATAGTAAGATGAATTAAGAATGAAGTGTTTCATGATCAAAAATTCAAATTATATTCTTGTGGAGTTGCAAGTGGAATATAGCACCTATGAGTGCATTTAATATTCCACTAAAATTGTATCAGAAAGATTAAGGATCTGGTTCAGCAAACCCTTGTTAATCTAAAAATAGATTCATAGAAACCAGTGCAAACTAACTGAATCCCACCACTGTTTTTTCTCCCTAAGACATGCCTAAAATACCAGGTTCATCTTATGCAACCTTCATTAAAATTATGAGTCACAATTTCAATCAGTCACTTCATTCTTTTAGTCTACAACTACATGTTTACACTAACACAAGTATATAAGTATTCACTACATTTTGTCTTTTTACAAGAGTAGTTTCAAACATATTATCAAAATTCATCCAATGTACACACAATGCCTAGAAGGCACATACTGATTATTTTTCCACATTTTTCATAGATATACAAGTTTTAGTAAGGTATTACAGATGCATGTATTCCTATCTGCCGTTTTTGGGCCACATTTTCAACATTCTGTTTGGTGTAAGAATGTAAATAGCATATTGCAGTAAATTTAACAATGTTAGTAAATTTAAATATTTCTGCATGTGCAATTACATTATAATAATTTCTACAGTTGAACCGTTTAATAGTTGCTCCCAGAAAATATTTAATAAACTATCATTTATTTCAAAGATTTTGTGAATTCAAAAAGGTGCATCTTATATACCAGCAAACACAGTAATTTAAGGCCAAAAAAAGGAAACAATTTTTTTATCACCTAGAGATTTTTGCTATCACTATCAAATACCAGATAGAAGATTAATATTATAAATATAAGTACTACTACATTACTATGTTTATCTCTTAAGCTAAACTATTTCTATAGTGATATTAAGATAGATTCTGTTTTACTTCACATTTACCACCTAAAATCTAAAGCAGCGATTCCCAAACTTATTTTGACCCTCTGCCCCCTTGGTTCCATTAATCTCTTCTTACACATAACAATTTATTGTATGATTTTTCTTATCAGACAGATTGGATGGCCAATATGAAAATTTTTATAAATTGTTAGGTGTAAACAGGGATTGAACTAATTCCTTACACCTCTAAACATAACAGACAGCAAGACCAAATAGCAAAGATAATTTAACTAAAATTAATTAATTAATGTAAACAAAATTAAGAACAAGAAAAATTACATTATATTACATCAATGAAAGATTTGGTTTAATTGTTCTTAATATCTATAATTGCTAAAATACTCTTTTCCATGGTAGATGAAATTAAACTAAGAAAAATGGGGTTCATCTAAATGGGCCTTAGTTTTTTGTGATGATTAACTTTCCTTTTGAAATGTTAAGCCATTTAAACCCTAAGAAGAATGAGTTGGTGTAGAGGATTGAATGACAGCCTCCCATGCAGAGGGCCGGGGTTCAAGACCAATTCGTAGTATTTTTGTCAATCTTATTTATTTCCATCAGATTCAGATTTTCATGTAAGTATATAAAATCACTCACCAACAGGCTAAAAAACATTCTTTTGATTAATGTATTCAATATTTGGTACTTGTCTCCACCTCTCCTAGCACAAAATTGCAGTTTTGGTGGAATACTTTGGTCAAAACAATGTTTATTAGCCCATCAGTAAATGATTATATATACATGCATGAAAGTCTGAACACAATGTAAGTATATTAGAGAGGAAAAATAACCATCACTGGACTTGAAGCCCAGTCCTCTGCATGGAAGGCTAGTATTCTAACCACTACACCAAACCATTCTGCTATGGGCTTAAATCGCTGAAAATTTTGAAAAGAAAATTAATTATTACTAAAATCCAAGGCTCATTTAGATGAACCTCATTTCACTTTTAAAATTTATATCCTCTAAAATTAAAAAAATATTTCGCTAAAATCGGCGGAGCAACTCTCGTAGTCTCTCCATGTTAGTTAAACAAATTGAATGAGCTGGAATAGTTGTTATATTGGTTACCTTCTCATATTTTTTAAGAATGGCTCTTTTCCGACAAAGAGAGTGCCATCCTTTGTTACTACAATTTGCTCATATTTCACCCTATCAGAAAGCCATTTTCACCAGATAAAAATGATAGAAGATTGACAAATTAATTCGCAGCAATAGTGCGAGGCCCTCACATAGCACTTTCTCCACAAGATTATGCTCAACAGCTCACAAAACGCTGCACTACCACCCTGGTTAATTTTAATTGTTTACAACATGAGACAGCAATGAAAGGAAAGATCACAAAGCAATTTTTGAATCCAAGACTAATGTCCAGAGACAAAACTGATAGGGAAGATCTCACTGTATCCCAGGGCTAGCATCAGCTACAAGAAGGGGGTTGAAACTACTTGGCTTTGTGATATTCTCAATTTTCTTGAAAAAAATTCATTATCATAAAGAAGAGAATCAAAAGAAAACCCATTAAGACTAGGCCAAGCAGAAAAGAAGAAAGGAGGGAAGCAACACAGATTGTGTAAACAGTTTTCAGTCCTTCGAGTGAGAGGCAAACAATCATCTAAAGTTGTTTCCATTGCATCTGGGGACGGAAAAAATTCACCTCACTAGCAGTTAGCAGTGCATCTTAAGCAGTAATTTTACCTGGAATTGTATTAGAAAGGGACTGGGTCCAAGAGAAAACTAAGTCTTAATCTAACTCTACCAAGAGGGGCCATTTTAACCAGGTTTTATTGCATCACTAAATTGCCACATATCTGACATTCTGGTATACACTTAAAAAAAAACATTTTAGAAGTACAATACTTTAAGACCTGAGATTAAATTGCAAATATTGTATATATAAGATTCATTATTTCAAAATCAGGACTATAAGGAATTTTTTGGTTAAGGGAAGGAAATGGAATTTCTCGGGATACATGTGTGATATTCCTACTTATAATTAATACAGATTCTATATCCTATATAGCTGGTATTTGAACAGAAAATCCAAGTATACACAATTTTAGGTAATGGCAGTTTACTCCAAACATACAATCAACAGTGAATTCCTTTAGTAGTTTAACCCTTTCGCGCCGGCGGTATTCTCGTAGAATCCTATCCATATTCCGAGGCTTTGGCAGAAAAAATATCTCTCAGACGCGAAGCACTCTTAAACTTCTGTCGGTGCTAGTTACCCTTTTCGGCCCTGTACAGCGGGGCCCTTGGGAGGTTTATTGCGCCTAACGCAGCATGTGGCTTAGCAAAAGTAAATGTTGTTGCAGTTATTTTGCTAAAGAATCATTTGTTGCACAAATGGCCAATATGTCTTTCGTGATGAAAATCTCGTACTTTGCTGATGACGTACAACTTTTAATCGAAACTCTACTGTTGATATTAACATATTTAGCAGTCTACCATAATGATACTGAAACGTCTAATATTTTCCCTAAAAACGGTAATATTAACACTAAAATTTCGTTTAAAAACTGTAAACTACTAGCAAAATATGAGATTCTCAACTCCAAGGGTATATTGACTGAAAGAGTAACAAATCACTCTTTAGAAAAACAACTGCAGTAACATTTATTTAACCGCGGCCCCATGCTGTGAAAGGGGCTGTGCATTAGGCCTAAGACCCATGAGGTTGCCCGGAGAAGGGTAAAGAAACCCGCAATTATAGCCAGAAAAGGGCCAAAAAATATACCTGGAAGCTATCCTTCTCCTTGAAGAATAAGCTTGTACCTGCGTCGTCTATACACGATAGTAGGTCGTTAGCGTAGGAAAACCTCCGTCGTCTATAGACGACAGTAGGTCTTTAGCGTAGGAAATCGTCTGTCGTGTATACACGACAACAGGAGCGAAAGGGTTAAATGCTTTCAGTATATAAATTTAAATGTAAAGATACTATTAAAAACAAAAACTGTTTAATATTTAAAAATCAGAATTACTCAACTGGTCAATTCTCTATGAAATTGTATTAAAATTTACCTCTCAGTTTTAATATCTTTCCTCTTTTTAATTTTGTACTTTACTAAATCATTGACTGACTCAGTGCCTAGAATATCACTTTCTGTTGGTTTTTGGCCAATTTATTTTTGTTGTTACAGAGATTTGTGCGGTAACAAATATTCCTAAAACTATTTGTAAGATTTATGTCCATCTGAATCAATTATACAGCTTTCTTATTTACAAGGAACTTAATTTTAAAATTAGAGGCTAAAAATACTCCAAGAACCATTTGAGTATTTCCCTCAGAGACTGAACACAGTTTTTTTATATCAACATTACTACTGAAATCCTCATTAGTTGATTCCTAGAAGGCTGGTTAATCTGTTTCCTTTCTTTAGTTTCCTGTTTTAGTCTCAGAGGGAAAGACTCTAACTGCCAGCATAATGGTTTATAGAGTGTTTTTAAACCTCTAATTCGTTAACAGCCATATTCCAATTTCCTTCCTTACACCCACTTACAATGCATAAGTTTTCTAAAAATACAAGTACAAAAATGTTCTAAAACCCATATTAGCTATAAAATAGAAAGAATCGATAATAATATAATTGGTTTTACAGAAAGAGACCATGCACAAATATGTGATGTGCCCAGGATCCCAAGCCCTCAAGTTGGCCCTGTTAATAATCATGTTCCTTTCAAATGAGAGAGAGAGGTCTTAACTGCGTAAGGGTGAGGAATGAAAGTGAATAGATGATTGATTTTTAAGGAAATTTATCTTGACCCACGGAGAAAGAATTCAGAATTTAAGTCAATAACCAGCTGCATGCAATTCTCTAGTCCAAAACTGGAGGAAATTTTAGTGATGCTTCTGATGACAGAATTAAACCTAGACTCATTTATGTGCAGGATCATACTCCAGAGAATAGGTTGAACTGGTCAATTGAGTTTGTGAAGAAACAAAAAAATCAATGTGGAATGGGATAAATGTCTATCATTCACTAATTTTAATAGGGAGGATTTAGTCAAGGATTATTAACTGCCATAAGTTGTTTATATTTAGTCAAGATATCTATAAGATATTACTGTTATTTGAAGTTTTCTTAAAATGTTTGTTACTAATAAAAGTTGTATAGTCTTACTTATGCCATGTACAATAGTGATATGATCAGAAATATGGAAAGAATACTTTCACATGGAAAAAATTACCTTACCAATTAGAACATTAATTATAATGTTGGAAGCAAACAGTTTGGAAAAATAAATAGCTAATAATTAACTGAGCTAAAATTCTTAGAAAATCTTTTCTAAAAGCCTTCTTTCTTAGAGTCTTTCCATAACTTCATACTCCAATCAAGAAACCATTAAAAACACTGTACTATATTTCACCCATTTAAAGAAATTAATGAAAAGATTGTCAGAAACCTTAACTCGTGCCTATGGACACAGTTTGGTCAGGCCTAGTCTCTGAAACCGGTCCTATCATATCCTAACTTCTTTCTGCACCTAAACCAATTCACCACCCTCCAGAAAGCAGTACCACCCACTTTAAGAATAATTGGTCTATAGCATGTGAAACTAAATCAAAGCAGTCTCAGAGGGGTTACTGAATTTACATTTAAAACAATCACTTATTTAAAAAGATTATACAACATTTTGATGGGATAAATTTCACTTACAGCTCAATCATTTTTACTACCTTTTAAAAAGGCAATGACTTCCAAACACACACAAACTATAAGGCTAATAAATTCAATGCATTATGAAACTTTCAACTAAAAAAGAAAAAGTAAATGATTCCTGGTTAAAAGTTGAAACATTAGAATGGAAAGGATTCTTCAAACAAGAAATTTCAGCTGCAGCTTGTGCATTTCAAATAAGATTGCAGAGCAGCAAAATAATTTAAAATTTAGCATTCTTGATGTAATCCAGTATCTGATGTAAGGAGAACAGTAAATGTAATGATCACCTAAGTAGCAGCAGAAAACCATTTAGGCTCCTGTACAAGCATGCTGTGATATACCGACAGCACATGGAAAATTAACTAATGAATGGCTAAAACTGAAATTTGAGAATGAACTTTTACAAACAAGAATTAAAAAATAAAGAGCCAAAGCCAGAGCAATTTCAGGACCAAAGTAAAGCAGACTAACAATAAAAACTTACCCCATCAATTAACCATCAGACAGAACTAAGGGATAACACAGGTTGAGGAATGACAAGTGCACAATCGAATGCCACTAAAAATCATAATACTATTATACATAATAAAAATTCATAATACTATATTTCATACTAATAATACTCATTTTACTTAAATTTGGAATAAAAGGTGTAAACTTGACATATTTCACATTAAAGCTTTAATCTCCCAAAAAGAAAAACTGAACTAACCTTTTTCTTGCAAAGATGCTGCTGGAATTGAATTAGTAGATAAATCATACAACAATTCTTCAGCATTGTCTTTTACTTGAATTACTTCATTAAAGGAACTTTCAGCCATTGGGTTAGGCACCATCCCACCAATAAGTACATCTTCTGAGATGTACTCAAGCGACTCTTCCATCTCAAAACCCTGTGACTCATAGTCCTCATTATCTATTTTGTCTTGATGAGCCTCACCACTTTCTACTTTCTCTTCTAACAAGTCTTTGTGGATCTCCCCTAATTTCTCAGTAGCCAAATCCATGTCCAAAGATTTAACTGGTAGGCACTCATTCCCTAAATGACCTTCACTTCCCACTTCAGCACTAGTCGTTTTTCTCAAATCAGCTTCAACCTCACTGTCAGTTACTACATTAGATTCTATCTGAATGGAGGGTTTTGGCACCACATCTGAGTAACCATCTTGATCTTCTCTCTCCTCTGCCATCATGTTCAGTTGAAGTTTTCCTAACTTCTCCGCAGATTTTTCCATGTCCAGAGATTTATCTGAAAAACTCTCAACACCTACAGAAAGCACTTCCAATGTTTCAGTTGTCTCTTCTGATTCTTCATCTAGTTCTCTCTCTTCTACCATCATGTTCAGTTGAAGTTTTCCCAACTTCTCCACAGATTTTTCCATGTCCAGAGATTTATCTGAAAAACTCTCAACACCTACAGAAAGCACTTCCGATGTTTCAATTGTCTCTTCTGATTCTTCATCTAGAGCCCCCATGTCCTCAACAATTTCCTCGCATACTATTCCAGCTTCAATTTCTTTGCTTTCTGCTACTTCATCAGATGCAGAATCTCCCACCTTAGATGCTTGATCTGATAAGTCAGCAGATTCAAAATTATCACTGGCTAATAATGAAGTCTCCTTGGGAGTTGTTTCTACATCTTCTATAATTCCGTCATTCTCTATGACTTCATTGGAAACACCAACTTCTTCAACAAATTCCACTTCATCCTCCTGCACCTCCACTGTAGTTTCACCACTAACTTCATCATTTACTTTTTCAGGGAAAGAAATAGTTTTTAATGGTGATTCCACCTCTACAGACCTTCTTACAGCCAAACCCAAGGATATTAGTTCTTCAGCAACATCTGTGCCATCTGGCCGAATGAGGGAAACCCAAACTCTCGCTTCACCTTCGATACCACCATCCACTTCTGACTCAGTCTTTACTGGACCATGAAAGATGCAAGAGCACCTCTCAATTGAAAAATATTTATCTAAAGAACCCTCCGCACATCCTGGAAGTGGCCATCCAGATGAGGTAAGAGGAGCTACACCTTGAAGTGCGCAAGGAATGGCTTGTGGTGATAGTGTCTGGAATGATGGATCAGCTTTCCAAACACTAGTTGATGCTAGAGATTCTCTGTTGCCATAGTCTACGTACTGGACTCGAACCTGAAGCAAAACACATGAAGCATATTCAAATAAGATACCACTAAATAAACAGAGGACAACAGAAAATAAATATTTATGGGCAGGATGAGATATGAATATCCAAGAAGATGAAAAATCTTCCCATATCTTATCAATTTGTCAGAGAGTTCGATAGTAATAATTGTCTTTACTTAGGCAAATTTTAGTCTAATTAGATCACTCTTACAATTAAACTAGTAAAGACAAACACAACCATGCCCTCACCAGGATTCAAACCCGGGACTTCGGAATTGCACGGCTAGCACACTAACCACTACACCGAGGCCAGCATAATAGGGCCTGAAAGGCATTTGGACTGGTGCTGGGACAAGTATCACAATGTGGGTTGGGGAACCAGTTTGCGCACAGTGGTTTATTTGCTGTTAGCTTGGAACATGACCATTGTCATGGATCATTGACCCACATCTTTACTTATGACACCTTTAAAAAGAATTTGGAAAATTTCACAAGGAACAGATTCCATACTCATTCCTAATGTCCTTTTTATGGGATTACCTTAAAGCTACAAAAATACCACAATATCAACATCTGATCTGTTCAGGTGATTTCACGTGCTATGGTCTATCACTAACTTGAGCATGAATCTAAAAGATACTTGGACAGGAAAAGTCATATTTTGGAAGATACAATGTATAAAGCTGAATTGAAATTGTTTTATTTTGTTGATGCAGTTTACACTTTGTGTGTGCAGTAATAAAAATGAAAAACTTCCTCAAATAATATGGGGTATGATTTGTCTTAAAGTTGTAATACGGCCTAGCTCTGCATGTTCTGATACACAGTAAAATTAAATAAGTCACAGTTAATAAATATTTTATGTAAAAACTAAGAACTATTAAAGACACATTCATAAAATTCTTTTTTAACATACATCTCTAAATGAATAATCTGACTTTTCTTCAGCAATTATATGCTGCATATGGGACCTCTTAACTTTTCAGTTGAGTTAAAACAGAATTACTTATTTAGTGGCTTTCATTGAAAATTGAAACCTTATCAAATAAAGCACTTTCCTTACTATCTGCAACAATCTGCAAGTTCATGTTCTTTAATACTATCCAGCTTAATACTAAAATGCAACCTATATAAATTCCTCAGCCCCCAATCCTTATGTAGAGTTGACAACTTTTTTCTTTTTAGCACTTACTTATATAGTATACAGTCAAGGTAAGCCAGTAATTCCATGCCAATTCTAAACCTATATTTATTAATATGGAAGTTGTAAATTGTGCAATATAATTATGATAAATTCAGATAATTGCAATGGAAAGTTTGCATAGCCAATGCACACACAAGATATTCTTTGAAAATATTACATTTTCCAGCCAATGCAGATTCAAAACCAATTTATAATGATGTAACTCAGGAAAACGGGTAAGGGTGACTTTGCGCAAGATGGTGCGCACCCAGGAAAAATCCCAAGGAAGAATGGACTTGAAAAAAGTCTGATGGGACCGGGAACTTCCCGGTCCCGTCAGACTTTTTTCAAGTCCATTCTTCCTTGGGAATGATGTAACTGTTAATAGGTGAGTACTGTAAGAATTTTGTGAATTGGAAGTTGGTGCTATGAATATTAAGGATGAGCCTGCAGTGGTCCACCAGTTTCTGATAAGAAGCAAAGAATGGATGTGGAGATATTGAAAATGACCATTGCATCATATATATAAAAAGCAAATGTCTGTCCATCCCCCTATTTATCTCAGAAACAGCTTGACTTAGAGACCTGAAAAAAACTGCATTGTGTTTCTACGATGCTGAAACCCCCAGGAAAACTATTCTCATCTCTGTAAAGGCCCGGGTTCGAACCCAGAAGCCCATAATACTTTTCCAGAAGAAATGTACGTAAAATAGTTTTTTGTTACCTGTAGAGGTGGTTTCTTTTACAAAATTAAGTTAGAAACAACAGTCCTAGGAAATTGAGACAAGTGTCACAGGAAAGGAAAATGATCATAGATTCTTATTTTAGTAGTGAAATATTGATATAAATCCGAACTTTCGAGGATTTTGGTAAAACACATGGAATTTTCGTAAAATTTTTCAGAAATAAACATCCCTTTGACAACTAAGGCCATTGTTGAATGTTGATTTCATGAATTATCCCACATAAGTGCACAGGGATAATCAGTTCTTATAATTTTTATAATAAATTTACGTTAAGTAGGCTTTCATGACTTGAAAACAGTGGAATAAATATTATAAGTAATGGTAAGAAATGTATTGAGTTATTATGATCTTACGACTTTTTTGTGCTTAGGAGGACCAGATATATACGATAATAGTTATATTTTTAAACTAAATAAACTTTCGTCATGCTTGACGGGGGCATTAACTATTCATACAATAAAATGCAATACATGAAGATGTTAAGACACATTAGGAGATGCACATGCCATATTTGAAAATCCATGGAGATGAAAATTCTGCAATATGATAAAGCTAGGTCCCACACATTGTGGACAACCATCCAGATTCTTGGAAAGTTGAAATTCAAGCCCATTTCAAACCCTTTGTACTCTGCAGATGTCACCCAGCAATTTTCACCTCTTTCCTCATCTGAAGAGGGATATGAAAGGTTTTAACTTCACCACAGATGATGAACTGAAGGTTGCTATGAACTTGTGTATCAAGGTAAGATGGCCAGTATTCTTCATTGACAGATGAGAAAACTACTTTACCATTGGGAAAAATGCTTCGCTGTAAATGAAGACTATATGGAAAAATACATAAAACATTTTGCAGCAAAAAATATACCTCCACTTCACATTTGTTTAATTTGATTACCTTATTTCAAATGTGAATGATGAGTGACTGTGCATTACTTATCAGCTGATCTATATCAGATTTCAAGCTATTTATTCTGCTTTACAACTATATTAACTGTAAATAATGACTCAAGAATACTTCCCTAGATGTACTGGCAAATCATAGGAGAGAAGCCAGCAGTCGTGGTTCTCTCTTTCAAGAATGAAGAAGGATACATGCACTAACAAGGGCATTCATAGAATTCTATGATAAGATATGACAAGATATTCTATGATAACTACCAATGCTTATTGAAATAGTTCTTAGGTGAAAATGTTTAAAATTGTATCTTTTAATTTTATACACACAGAACGTACCAATGAGTTTGAGCAGATCTCTTCAACCACTGCTCTGTAAATGCCGCCATCTTGAGCAAATCGGGCTAAAACTGGGGTACCAACAGCTGGTGGCCAAGGAGAGAGCTGATTTTTAGCTACCATTTGTAATTTTTCCATGAACTCCTGCAACCCCTTCCCCCAACTAATAGGCTGTACATAGAACCTGTAAGGGCTAACAAACCATATGACCATAACATCCTGCTTAGATCCTCTGCGCATTGCTGGACGTAAACCAAATCCATTGCCACCAACAACCTGAAAAGGCCAAAAATGTGATACTTCAACAGTACCTGCAAATCATTCTCATGCATGAAAAGTTTAAAATGCTAAAAAGGAGAAAATATTGTTGAAAAACAATATAAACAAGTATTGACAGTCATTACTAAAAGCTTACGACTTACAGCAGAGGGTTAAAAGAAATGAGTGCATTTTCATTTGTACTTTGTCTGATTCCACAAATTTCCAAAAACCACCCAAAATAGAAATATTTTTTCACATCAGTAGAACTTTTAATATCTCACCTCTCCAACTCCACCAAAACGCTCATTAATATTCTCTCTTGTGTTAGGGTCTGTCAGCACAATCTGGAAATGATCTTTATCTGAAGCTTTCAGCACAAAATGAGCTTCAAGATGCATTTCTACAGTGGTTGTCTCAAATTCCGATTCAATAACATCATCTGGAACAAAGTTTTCGTCAAGTCCCATGAGACAACATGGTATACCAAAGGCTGGGTGGGTTAAGAGCTCTGGAGTAAGTTCCCGTATTCCACTATCTTCAACCTGTGCATCATTTCCATAATCCACAAACTTAACGTTCACTACAAAGCCTGAGCCACATTCTTTGACCTTTGGTTCATCCAATACTAATGCTCTATACCATAAATTGTCTTCAGAATATAAAGCTGCACAAGGCATACCAGGACGCAGGCCTAGCATTCTTAGCGTGTCTTCACATGGTAAAGGAACTTCTCCTTAAAAAAAAAATATATTCAAATTAATGAAGTTAAACAATTCTTCATAAAGACAAATTCCATATTATACAATCACAAAACATGAGTATTACTTGAAAAAGTATTGAACTGAATGATCTTTCACTAAATAATGCGACTTGAGTTACACAGTTATAGTATTAACAACATGACAACAAAACTGCAAATTCAAATCTAATATGAAAATTATTAAAAGAACAAGATAATCTTTCAATCTCATAATATTCATCAAAAGTTTCTGCTGATACTTTTCACAGTAGATCAAATTTGTGCTAAACCTTAGTTCCAATCTATGTAATCAAAGTATAAGCTATTTCACAAACCTAGAATGAACAAATGTAAAATTGGAAACTTACACAATAAATCAGATATAAACTGAAAAATATCTGAATTATTGAGAAATCCACAGACATGGAAGATCAAATTTGCAAGAATAACACACAAATACATAAGTTATAGATCTGAGATACTATGAAAGCAGTTAACTTATTTCAATGCATGGAAACAAACCTTCTTCCTTCTCCTCCTCAGCACACGACAGTGCCAGACTACTCATTACTTCTTGCAACTGTTCACTCGTGCTTTTCATTTGGCAGTAAAACTCATTACGGCCAATCACATAAACTATATCCACATCACATACGGTACCTACAGGACACTCTACAGTTGGTATGTCTTGATGTTCTTTTGATTCTAAATCTGGCTCTGCTGGAGGGAACTCCTCTTCATCCCCAGACAACTAAGCAAGAAATGAAAATATTCTGTTAGCACACAAAAAACCAAAGGATATCTTCAATTTGCAACATTTATATTAATAATTACAATTATGTTACACATTAAACCATTAAAAAGAAAAAATATTGTACCAAACAAAAAATTTAACACAAGTTTTAATGACAATAAAAGATCTTTCACAAGCCAAGTTTCTTGGGTTTCTTGAGGCCCTCGTTCAAAAAAATCCAAGGTTAATGACACTTAAGGGTCACTCTTTCCGGTTGTCATTGAGACATTAAAAAGATCTCCCTGGAGGTCTTCAGCAGGCCTCAAAACAAATGTAAATAGTCTACAAGCTATCAAGACCTATGGAAACCTTTACATAGAGCCACTGAAACCTCTCAAGTCTCCCATCCCAAGCTTCCCATACATTTCTTAAGGAAGAACAATTGAAGCAACTTCGAAGTCGAACCAATGGTCATTTTGAAAATATTTGACATTTATATTACAAAACCTCATCTACAAACAATATCTCAATTTTCTAGTGCCCCAGAAGTACTACAACAATTTCCAAAAATCCGAACAATGTATTCTTGTAGGACAAATTGGGAATTAAGGCCCTTCAGAACTCATGATAGCTAAAATCTCTCTCTCATTTTTTCTGGGGGTTTCCCATTGGGCCCCATATGGCATAAATAGGCCAAGTTAACAATGCTTGTGGCTAAGGTTGTGAATTTTCTTCCTCCCAAAGCCTCTACATGTCATAGATATACACATTGTCCACACATTATTTGAAATGACCATGGTTTCAGTGTTACACCATTATCAAGTACAGAAACTTGAGCAAAAATTGATTGCTTATAAATGAGGTCATTTCAAATATTAAATGCCTGGAAAATGTAAAAATCTTACCATAATTCATTACATCAAGTATGACAATCAAATGTCAATGGACAATATCAAATATGTAGTGTACTAGGTTAATCAAGTGCATGCTATTATCTATTTTGACCACTACAATAGAAATCTACCTCTTCCTTTCCTCCAAAGCGTGTATTGATAACCTCTTCTGTTTCTTTGTTTTTCAGTATAATCTCTAAATATTCTTTGCCATTCAATATTTTTTTCCTGACACATGTTGCTTCCAAAGGAATCTCTCCAGTACCCATTTCTATCTCAAACTCCTCATCCATTCCTGGATTTCCTTCTTCGCTTTCCTGTAGTCCAAACAAGCGGCAACGAAGACCTTGAGCTGGAAGTGTACACAGTTCTGATTTCAGCCCTTTTACACTTCCTTCCTCTACCTCTCCTCCATTCCCAAAGTCAATAAAACAAACTTCCACAGTATCAGCTTTAGGTTCTTCAGAAACAATTGCTCTGTACCAAACACCATCTTCTGAATAGAGAGCTGCACAAGGCATTCCAACGTTCAGGTCCACTAATTTCAGCAGAGGAGCCTTCTCACATTTCTCCACTAAATGAAACAAAGAAGAAAACATTATAACGACCAATAAACTGATAGAATAAAACACTTATATATCCATTAATACAACTTTTTCTCATGACATTTAGAATGTCTTAATTTAGTTTCTACAATCAATGAAACAAAGCAATCCATCATTTAAACCAAACTTGGTTTCTCCAGTAGTAGTTTTATTTGCCTTGAAATATCAAAAGTAATTAATTATCAGAATAAGCTATACATTAAACCAATTATTAATATAAATTTTAAAATCCACCTCGACTTACTAACTACAAAAGTAGAAGCACTGGTGGTTGCACATGGTGCTTGCACCCCCTGCCACACGCCAAAAGGCGGCTTGCAGGGTACTAATGTAGCTGTAGAAGCAAGTTAATGAGCAAAATTGAATGTAAAGCAAGTAAAACCTTTCCATGTGATTTTCTAACATCATTATTTCACGCATTCTTTCTTCCTACCACTATCATAAAATAAAATATTGCCATGAATAATTCTTTCTTAATTCTTCCATGAATTCTACCTACCTTAAAACTATCCTTATCTACATTTCCAAGATATGAAAATTATTAAAACTTCTTTTATGATTGTTTTATACCAGTTTCTTCTCATATCCTTTAAATATTTCTAGAAAATCATGATAAAAAAAACTTGCTAAGAATTCATAATAAACTGTGATGATAATGGCTCCATAGAAAACTTGCATAAAGCAGCAACTCTCAGTAATAAAGCCATTAACATAATCATTGAACCTTTCTAGAAACCTAATTTAAGCTCCTCTTGATGAATGGACATCCTCAAACTGCTAATACCTGGCTTAGACCAGAGTTGCTCCCTTTTTAACTTTAAAAAAACATTCACTAAATAAAAAATAGCTAAATTATTGATGGTAGATATTAAAGCAGAGCTCTTAAATTGGAAATTGAGTAACTGAATTCTATTTTTCATTGGTACAGATACAGAGATTTATTACGTAATTGGCTAATCCATCTGATTTGAATTATTGCTTAATTTAATACTTTGATTTCACTCTATTCATCATTATCATGAAATCAATTTTAAGAAATGGATTTCATGATCTAAAAGGAGGCCTGATCGTCTTATTTAAAGATCAAGATCTCTTAAGTAAATAATTTTTTATCCGATTCATTGGAAATCCGGTTATATTAACTGAACCATAAACTAAAATTCTTTTGGTCCCCATCATCATGTCATCACCACATAAATCATGGCCATCAATATAATGCGTTTCCCTAAATGGAACAAAAACAACAAAAATTTATATATAAAAATATATTGAGCCATAATGGTTTCATCGCTGAATTAATGGCCAAGCAAATATTAATAAATACAAAATAGCCCTTAATGAAACATTAATTGAAGTTTAATTGCAGAGCAAAAGCAGTGCCCATTGAGATACAAAAAAATGCAGTCCTATACAACAAGTTATTGTTTCCTTAAATGTTTCTGGTGATCACTCAAATTGGTGCTTAAAAGTATTTACTAAAGATGATTTCACACAGAAAAAAAGGATTCACAGATTACCCAACACCTTTCACATCAACCAGACAGGAATTTCTCTGAGAGAAAAAGAATTATAGTAAAGCTTTACAATAAAATTGAGAGAACTGAAAAATACTCATTTTGTCATGGAAACTTTAATATTGCAGGACTATGTATACATGACAATGTCAAAAAGTACATGCATTTAAATGCAATGCATAATACCTGGATTATACGATTGAATATTTGATGTAACAAAGTAAAAGTTATGCTAAGAACAACTGGCCCCATTAAACCCTGTTCAATACAAACTATCCTTTTATGTCAAGACAGCCAAATACAAAGCTCTTAGGAAAGTACAAGAGGAGTAGGGAGGCAAATGAAGGGAATAAAAATGAAATAAAGAAAGATCTCAACACAAAATGAAAATGGAATAAATAGCGATGGAATAGATCTATGCCTCAAAAACAACAGTATAGCTTTAAAAACACACCATATTTTGTCAGGAATACCTGTCTTATTGCCTTCAGTCACCTCCTTGGTACACGTCTCTGCAAGGGCAAGCATGACTTCTGAAAGCTTTTCTTGAGATTCTTTAATTTGGCAATAGAACTCTGTACGAGATGAGACATAAACTACTTCAATATCTACAGTCTTCCCATATGGTATCACAGGCATTGGAATATCATCTTCAGCAGTGTTACTTGAAAGACTGGTACCATCAACTTCAAAATCAGAATCCTAAAAAATAAAAAAGCCATATTTCATTAAAATGTTAATACACTATAACTTGTTTAAATAACTTATGATCAACCAAAGTTAATCTTAACATTTTGATTGAATAATTATGAAAACTTTCTTAATAAAATAACTTATTCCATCCCCTACTTGGCTAGTTCAAGAAAAGCTTATCATTTTAAATAAAAGTTAGAAACAGCTCTCTTTCTGAACTTTTCCCACGTGTAATTGCAAACATAGCATTTTGCTAACATTACTTAAAACAATTCATAGAAACCTACTATCAAATTTACAGAAAACCTCTTTTGAAGATTCAGAGGAGGAAATTATGATTTAATTATATAGAGATGAGTTGAGGATCCTCAATGCACAAAAGAACAATGAATAGTCAATAAACATTAAATGTTCAAGTGCCATTCCACTCCCACACTGATAAATCATTAATTCAGCGAATAGTTAAATTTTGATTGGAAAACATTTCTTTACCTTTTGTGGTGTGGATATTCATAAACTCAATGGAAACAGTACTAGGACCTTATGACCTGTTGTAACCCAAATAGAAGTCTTAAAAAATACTGACCACATCCTTTCCTCCATAGCGCAAATTGAGGCATTCTCCATCATCTTTGTTCTTTAGCACAATCTCCACACAATCTTTTCCATCTGGCACCTTCCTCCTCACAAACGTTGCTTCCAAGGAAATCTCAGCTATCTCCAACTCAAATTCTTCATCTACTGTTGCATCTGCTTCACCTTCTTCTAGTCCCAAAAGAGAGCAACAAATGGCCTGTGCAGGAAGCTCCCGTAGTTCTGGTTTAAGCTCCTTCATTCCACTCTCATCTACTTCAGCTCCATTCCCATAATCAACAAAACAAACTTCCACATTTTCTGCAGTTGGTTCTTTGGCAACACGAGCTCTGTACCAAACTCCATCTTCAACGTATAGGGCAGCACATGGCATTCCAACCTTAAGGTCTTCCAATTTTAAATCCTTGGATACAGATTCTGGAACTTCAACTTCTGCTGAATCTACAAAAGATTGAAAAGTATTCAGGAAAAACATTGAAATCTTGTGACTTTCATATAAATTTGTATTATCTGTTTACAATGATAAGATACCATACTTTCTATAAAGAAGATCTGATGAAATGAAAACACCATGATTTAAAGGGTTGTTTATCCAGCAAATACTTAACTAACCCTTAATTACAATAACCTTAAAATGTTAAAGTTTACTTGGAGCCTCAAGTTACCCTAATCTTATGCACCACAAAGAGATCACTGATATTAGAGCAAGGCATTCCATTAAGTAAACAAAAGTTAAGTCCACATCAAGCCATCCCCTTGAGAGATACAGTCTTAGTCAGTCTCTGTCAGTCTCAGACAGTACTTAGTCAGATAGTATACACTTTGGGTTACACATTGTCAGCACATCATCTCCCACACCACTCTTATTCCATTAGGTTAAATTTACCTTTAATTATTAGTGCGAAGTAACACTTAAAATTCAGCATTTCTGCATAAAAATTCATGAATTTAAATTATAAAGGGACTGATTATATATATAAGATATACCTTCTACTGTAGCAGCTTTGTCAACAGTTTCTTCAACACTGCCATACTTCTCTGCTAAACTTGCCATTATTTCTTCTAATTTTTCAGCATTCTTGTTGAGATGACAGTAAAAATTGCTTCGATTTTCCACAAAAACAACAGTTACTGGCTCTATATCACCCAAGGAAACCGAATATGTGGACAATTTTTCCACAGTAGCCACAGTTTCCACAGGTGCAACCTCTACAGGTTTTTCTTCAGTGTCACCCCAGTCTTCTGTGGTCTCTTGGACTTCCTGTAAATTTTAAGAAGTTTTCAATCAACAGATAATTACTTTCCAGTCTTTAGCAACAAGACTAATCACAATAAATATGGCCATACTCAAACATTTCATATATTCTCAAGAATCTAACAACTTAACCAAGTTTCATAAGGTGCACAGAAAATTCAAGAGAAAGATGGTATAGGAAAAATGCATTACTTATATTTACTATTTAATTCTTAAATACCCAAAAAATCCACTCAAAGGACAATTACAGTGAGATACCCAACAATCAACAGACACATTCACTCCCTAAATGGGAAATTCCAGTCAACCTGAACTCAAAACTTGACTATACGTAGTTCGAAGACTACAATCCTAACAATTCCTGAGGTCTTTGGTAAAAGCTACATAACCTGCACTTAAAAATAAATCATAATTTTAGTTAGAGGTGAATTCAGTACCATATACGAGGGTAAGGTGTAAAATTCTCGGCCTGACACAGAGATGGTGTTCCAATCAGCAAAAATTTATGATCCCTGCCTGGGCACACATGTCATTAGTTCATAAGACAAGTTTCAACCTGTTCTCTCAAGTAATTTGTTTACACGTATTGTTGCAGTAGACGTCTTTCATGTTTTTCGTTCAAATGGATAAACTAGAATATTGTGCGGTCATAAAATTCTTTGTTTTGGATGGATTAACCCCTAAGGAAATTCATCCGAAGTTGACAAAAGTGTACGGGGACTCTGCTCCTTCAATGTCAACCGTTAAAAAGAAGGCAGCTGAATTTAAATGTGGTCGCACATCCCTCGAAGATGACCCACATGAAGGATGGCCAAAAACTGCAACCACACCGGAAACCATCGAAAAGGTGCACAATATCAAGTTGGACAATAGGCGAGTGAAGGTGAGTGAGATAGCTGAGGATGTGGGGATATCAGAAGAAAGGGTGTGAAACATCTTGCACAAAGAATTGGGAATGCGAAAGCTCTGCGCAAGGTGGGTGGAATCTGCATTCAGCACTTGTTGAATGCTGATCAAAAGCAAATATGCAAGCAATTTTTGCAGCAATGTTTGGACCGATTCAGGAGGGCACCGACCAATTTTGTGCGGCGATTTGTCACCATGGATGAGACATGGGTCCACCACTAGACACCAGAAACAAAACAGCAGTCAAAGCAGTGGGTGGAAGCCAGTGGTTCAGCACCAAAGAAAGCAAAGTCGATTGCATCTGCCAGAAAGGTCACGGCCAGTGTGTTTTGGGATGCGAAAGGGATCCTGTTAATTGATTACCTTAAAAAAGGCAGAACAATTACAGGCGAATATTACTTCAAACTTCTTGACCAGCTAGATGCCAAAATTCATTAGAAGAGGCCTGGCTTGAAGAAGAAAAAAATCATCTTTCAACAGGACAACACACCTGCTCACAAAGGTGCTTTGGCGATGAGAAAACTACGGGATTTGGGGTACGATTTGCTCGACCATCTCCCCTATTCTCCTGATTTAGCACCCTCAGACTTCCATCTGCTCCCAAACTTGAAGAAATTTTTTTCTGGGAAGCGCTTTGCTTCCAATGAAGAAGTTGAGATAGATGGATATTTTCACAGTCTTCCAGACTCTCACTTCCGGGAAGGAATACTGATATTGGAGAAATGCTGGACCAAGTGTGTTGAAGTCAAGGGAGATGATGTAGAAAAATAAAATAATTTTTTAACTGAAAATCGCCATCTATCATTGTCAGGCCGAGAACTTTTCACCTTACCCTCGTAAACCAAGAGAATCAATATTGATAACACAAACATTCTAGTTAATTCTACAACTAATTCATTGTACATTTCATGTATATCTTTGGTCTAAGGTTAGGAATTTACCTCTTGTGTGATCATCAAAGAGAAGCTCCAGTAGCTATACACAATTTTATATGTAATATAAACTACAGACACAATCAGTTCATAGATTTCAGCATTTATAAGAATGAAACAAATAGCATTATACTTTATTTTTAGCTGAATATTTCTCCAGGTATTAAGGAAAAGTTAAAAGTTTTGTCTTAGGCTTCTTTTAAATTTATTTCATAAAGATAAAGCATTGCATTTATTCAGATGATATAAAAACATCAACATTCAAACCCAAAAGGTTACAAAATTCAGTAGCTGGAGAAGCTCCACCTAAATCTCTCTTTAAAATCAATTTGAAACAAACTGGTTGATACAAAGTTGACAACTTCTCGCAAATTTATTAATCATTTTGGATAATAAAATAAAAAACATGGATCATTAAAAAATGAATACAAATAAAGGAATTTAAAATATAAAATAGGTATAGGAAGAAAAATTAAAGCTAAATGAGAAAATAGCTGAAATATTTTTTCCCATTTCATCCTTGCATGCTTAGTCTCAGTATTTCCTGGTTCAAAATTATCAGGCACTGTGTTATGAAAACACTGCATTACTTACAAAATTTTATGACATATTTAATAGAAACTCACTCAAAAAAATTAAAAAGTCCATTAATTTAAATAATATTAGTTAACATTTATCCAATTATAAATTTACAACTCATAGATTAATTAGCAACTAGGGAGCTCTAATGACTTAAAAGGGCCTTTAAAAATGTCCCGAGTTTTAAAGCAAAAGGTAAAAGACCACAATTTCCTTAATTTAGAAATGTTAGTCTACCAATTTAATACTCCAATGGTTTTTCTAAAATTATATATTAATCTACATCAGAAATAAGCTTTATTTAAAAAAAATAAAACTACTAATAAGTTTCAAAAACCAGATAGTTGTTAAATAATCAAAAAAGAATGTCTTCAGCCTAATACAATTATGCCTGTATTGGAACTGAAGAAATGAATCCATATAAAATAATTCCCATAAATTGAAATGACATAAATTTTTAAATACGAACATCGTGTTTTAATGATAATAGAGGATAAGGACTAAGTTTTCATAATTGAGTAAAATCCAACATCAAAGGAAGTGCTTGGAAATATACTTGATGAACTCCAAAAAAGTAACAAAAGAAAACTTATACATCCTTAATTATACTATAATCATGAATTGAGATTTTAGGCAATAGGAATTTTTACTACAGTAAGCTACTACTAAATGTCAAAACTTCAATCAGTAGATTAAGAGAATTTACAGTAAAGTATGGCATTCTTCCACCCAAATTTTATATATTTTATTCTATTGCATAGTATGTGAGTGACCTATAAGGAGGATTGCAAAGGCAACTAATACATTGAGACCAAATGAAGCCCTATTAATTTCGTTTCAAGAAGCCATTATGTAAGGAATGCAGTAATCCAACAAGTTCAATGGGAAATAGGATTACTCTAGTTTCCTATTCTGTTTGCCAGAATTCTAAGATCAATTTACCATAAAAAAGAATGAAATAATTCTCCTAGATGAATAAGAATCTTCCAATTCAATCTCCGGTCAAAGATTTAAATCAAGGAGACTATATTAAGATAAAATAAGCTTATGTTAAAATATTTAATAGAATCTTAAAATTATTATTATGAAAGCTGCAGAGTGGGATTATGTTCGAATGTAATGAAATTAAATGAATGATCCACTGGTCAGATGAAAGACAATAAGTATTGAAGGAATGTATACCTTGCAAATCTCATACATTAATGCATTATTGTGCATAATCTATATAGACATATATACCAGAAAAAATGTTTATTTTGAATATTTTAGCCAGAATGCCAAGTAAAAAGAAATTTTTCCATTTAACCTTAAAACATGAACTCACATTTATGTTCAGATTTGACAGCTTATCTTGTAATCCATCTTCGTAAGTACTTCTACTAGAACCTAAAAAAAAGGCCTCAATCAGTACAATAGTAACTTATAAAACAAAACGGTGAAAAAGTTAACAAATGAAATACACTATTACTCATGAGATATACAATTATCAATGCAAATATTGTTATCCACCAACAAACAAAACCAATACAGCAATAAAAAGTTCAAGACAAGCTTCTAAACCTAGCTTGATAGCAGAGTCATGAAATAAAGTGGACACACACCATACAGTTGATTAAAATGGCACATCCATTGCAGAAATGAATTTTTGAGACAACTGGCCTAAGCATCCATTCTTCTTATTTTGCTAGCAGTATCTGAGAGGGTTATTCAAAAGGGAGGATATCTTAGTCACATCTTCTGAGAGCTTATCTCAGAAACATTATTTCAACTTAACTTTGTATCATAGGGAATAATACTCCTCGGATGAACTAAAATGATTATACTAAGTTGTTCAATAAGTTTAGTTATTCGATAAGAGGTGGCACTGCTCGATTCGTTATATATTCATCTAAAGATGGTGCTATTTTCATGAACACATGTGTAGTTTCTTGTAGATCTGTCAACTCATTTGTTTATTTACAACTGTTCAAAGTTGACGTGCCACAGTATTTTTTTACAACGGAAAAAGTTGAATATCGTGCAGTGATATAATTCTTATTTTTGGTAGGTGCAGCACCAAAACAATTTCATGAATGATTGTTAAAAGTGTATAAGGACTCTTTACCATCAATTAGAACAGTAGAAAGATGGGTTGCTGAGTTTAAACGTGGTCGCACAAGCCTTGAAGACGATCCATGTGAAGGACGGCCAAAAAGTGCATCAACACCAGAAATTGTAGCAAAAATGCAGGATATGGTTTTGGAATATCGTCAATTAACCGAAAGAGATTTAGTAGAAGCCCTAGGCATCTCTTTAGGCAGTGTGAGCAATATATTGGCTGAAATTTTGGGTTTGAAAAAGCTGTGTGCACAACGGGTGCTGCATTCGCTAACAATTAAGCAAAATCACATTCTAATGAGAATTTGAAGCGTTTTAGAAAGAATAAAAACGACTGATCCTGATTCAAAACAAGAGGCTCAAGAGTGGTGTGAACCCGGTACTTCGGCTCCGAAGCAAGTTAAGGTCCAGAAATCGACCAAAAAGGTGTTAGCATCAATTTTTTGGGATGCAAAAGGAATTTCATTTGTGCATTACCTTCAAACTGGTAAAACAATAAATTCAGATTTTGATTGTAATCTTTTGAACCACATGGATATAAAAATTCGTGAGAAAATACCCAGTTTACACCTTTGCCTTTTTGCCAAAGGCAAATGTGCTACTCACTTGGCTATTCAGGGGTCACAAGGCTCATGCAGCAAGGACAAAGTCTTTAAGCATCTTAAAACCTCATTAAAGATAAAGAACTCCACAATAACCACAACACCATCTTATCAAAGTCAACCAAGCTTAGGTTTTAAGAACAGACATACCATAGATTCTCAAAACTAAGAAGCACCATTTTTATTTTCCAGAACCAGAACAAAAAATAAATGTCTCATATTTGCAATCTGAAATGCATTTTGTTCAAGTATTACAGAGAAAAGCTACTATAAACATAAATTTTAAAGATATGATTCAGTTTTCCCAGTGCCAGTTAATTTATCTTTCGTGAACAATTATTAGCAATCATTATGCCTTTCCAAAGATGTGTCACACACAATAGCATGACTCTTACAATCATGCACTTACTTATTCTTTCTAAATGACTTCTTAATTTGGGTGCACCTTAGAGTCAAGAATGGCTCCAGCAATCAATCAATTTGAGGAAGTAATCAACTTTACCTTCATTTCTCCAATCATCTCTTCTCCCTCGACCACCTCTGTTGTCTTGAAAACCTCCGCCTCCTTCTGTATCGTTCCAGCCAAATCTTTTCTCCCTAAATGGTCTATCTCCACCACCTCTACCTCCACGAAATCCACCTCTCCTACCCTGATAACCACCAGAACTGCCATCATCATCACTTCCAAAGCGGTCATTTCTCCTATCAGAGTCACCATCATATCCCCCTCTTCTACCACGTCCTCCAGATCCAAAGTTCTTATTATCCCATTCATTATCTCCTCTACGACCTCCTCTTGATGAACCAAACCCTCCTCCAGATCCATTTCCACCATCTTCTTGTCCATAGGAATTGCCTCCCCAACTTCCTCCATCCCTCCTTCCCCTGTAACCACCCCTTGAACCTTTATCACCATCAAAATAATTCCCAGTCTCTCCATCCCCACCAAAACGGCCTCCCCTCCCCCCTCGGTATCCTCCCCTACCAGAACCACCCTCAAAGTCTTTCTTTTCCCAATCATCACCGCTTCTACCTCCCCGGTAGCCACCTCTTCCCCCTTGATAACCACCTCTACCAAAGTTGTCACCACTACCACCCCCACGGGGATAACTGTCCCTGTTTCCCCAACCACCACCTTCTGCACCTTTTCCTCTATGTCCTCCATATCTTTGATTTCCAAAACTTTCACCAGCGCTTTTTGGACTGTTGGAATCCACAGATTTTACAGACCCACCACTTTGCCAATCAGAGTCTTTGCTCTCAGTGTCACTTTGCTCTCTGGCCTGGTTTCCCCTACTACCACCAAATGTTTTTCCACCTTGATGCTGATATCTACTTTTGCCATCCCTGTATCCCTGCTCTTGACTAGAATGTCTTCCACCTATCCTCCTGCCTTGGTCTTCATGGGGTTTTTTCTCCTCCCATGTTCCACCCCAGCCAGCTGGATTAGATTGTCTATAAAAAAAGTAGCATCTACTAATCACAAGGGTTGAGTAATTACATTAACTCCAAGAAACATAAATATACACAGAAAAAAAAGCCAGAGAAATACGGAATGATAGCCTGCAATATCACCCAAAATTGTGTTTATATATCAAATTTACTAACATTTTACCACAATTTATTACCAGGTTCTGAAGAAAAATACCGAACCCTAATTTTACATTAATCTTAGAACATATTGCCACTACACTTAACTTTCTAATGATTTAATTTATTCTACAGAAATGTTTTAAATTATGCTCAGAAGGTACATTAGAGCATTAGCAAGAGAAAAGAAATCATGACAAAAGCCATATATGGATTCCCAACTTGGATGAATGTTTAAACAACAGCTTATATGACAGATATAACACCTCCAAAAGAAGTTCAGGCTTTAAGCACTTCATTTTCTGCTTCTTTAAGAGAATATCTGCAGCCAATTTTCTTGGTTTAATAATTTAAATGGTTCTGGTTACCTTAATCCATAGATTGGATTGTGGATTAAAGTAACCAAAACCATTTAAATCATTTTTATGTCCAAAAGCTTGTTTCGAGTAAGTATAAAAACTACAGCAAGGATATTGCTACTCGCAAAATGAAAGTGAAAATATTATTGCTCCTTAATTATGCTCACAAAAGTTTGACAAAAAAAATCCAAATTCTAATTTTCTGCTAAGTAATACGAGGGCTGTATGATAAGAACCAGTGTTTAGTGACTGATGGCACCACTGACACAAAATATTTAGGCCATAATTTAATGCCATCTTTAGATATATGACTGTCAAAATTTCAGACAGATTAATCGAGTAGTTTCGTTTTGATAGCTATTGAAAGTAGTCAAGTTCGTGTTTGCTGGAGAATGGAGAAAGAGCAATATCGATCAGTGATTCGATTTCTTATTTTTTGGATGGGAAGATGAGTGAGGAAATCAAGGTGAAGTTGCATGCTGTTTATAAAGACCACACACCTTCGATGACTACCATCAGATATTGGCTTAATGAACTCAAGCATAGCCTAACATCAATTTTTGATGAAGAGCGCCAAGGCCTTCCAATTTAGGTGACTATGGAGGATGTGGTTAACAAAGTCCATGATATAGTGCTAGCAGATCGCCGTGTGAAGATCAGAGAGATTGCTGACATTCTAAACATCTCAATTGAACGCATACCAAGTTTCCTACACGAAAAATTGGGCATGAGTAAGCTATCAGCGAGGTGGACGCCGCATTTGCTCACAGTGGAGCAAAAGTGGAATCGCATGACAACTTTGGAGCACTGTTTGGATATGTTTAAGTGCAATTCAAAAGAGTTTCTACGGTGTTCCGTGACTGCTGACAAAATATGGATCCATTACTACACGCATTACATGGGGCCAAATCTCTAGATTTGACCCCATGCTATTTCTTTTTGTTTGAAAACATGAAAAAAAATGGCTTGGGGAAAAGCAATTCACGTCAAACAAGGAAGTCATCACCACAACAGAGGCTTATTTTGTAGTTTGACAAAACGCATTTTTTGGATGGCTTGAAAAAGTTAGAATACTGCTGGACTAAATGTATTGAGTGGAAAGGAGACTATATTGAGAAATAAATTTAAAAGAGGTTAAAAAAATATGTTTTCTTGCCTAACACAGGTACTTATCATACAGCCCTCGAGGTGGCTTTTGAGGCAATCAAATTTTATCTATTTTTCCCTCTACTGGCACGATAGCCTCATGCAAGGTCATCTTTATGCACAGTTCTATGATTGGACAAAAGTAAAACATGATTCATCATTTACATTCAAAGCTTTCAACTTATATTTGAGCAAAGATACTGACTAGAAAAACAAATGCTGTATACTACACACTACTTCAAAGATGAGACCATATTTTCCTTCAGTACCCAGCAAAAATTCTTAATAAAAAACAGAACAAAATGTATCCCCTTTCTTAAGGAAAATATGGGGGATAAGTGCGGTAGAAAGGCTGTTAGGAGTAGTCAGCAGTTATTAAGGAAGAGAAACTCATTAGCAAAAGTGGAGTTTGTGGAGGTGAATATGCAATTCTTCTAGTGAATTCAGCCTCATCCCTCTAATTCCACATGTAGAATGATAGGAGAGAAGGAAGAGTGACTCATGTCAAGAAAATGATCGGCAGAAAGTGAGAGACCTGGGTAAGAGTTCCAGTCATGTCACTATTTTTCACATCTGTTTATTCTAGGGTGTAAGGCACCTCTATTTGCTACATCATACATATTTTTCCTTTCTCTTGTTACATAACTACCTACTTTATCAGCAGTGTTTTAAACATAATACCAGTAAACCAGATTTTGTTACGTTATTACATTCATAAAGTTTCCAGTTAATTTTTAAAATTTCACATATTGCAGCTAGTATTGTCCAACTTATTAAGGCAAATTATTAAACAGTGAGCATCAAAAAAGAGATTCATCATCATTCAGTTTTCTTACCTATATGCTGTGTTGGCATTAAGGTCTTGGCCACTAGTTTGCTCATCTTGCCAAGAATCTGAAAAAGATTAATTTCAGTTCATGAAATTAAGTAAGCGGAATTTTCTCAAATATTGTGCTTTCAGCAGACAAATTAATAAACCTTTTAGATGGTCACCAGAAAAGCACCACAAACAAAACCACATTCTGTTTAAAAGATATGATTAATTCAACATAAATTTTATAACAAATTTATTGGTTTACCTGCTGTATCATTGGAAGTGATGATTGTAAGATTGACTTTTTCTGATTGATTACTGTCAATTGCTCCTCCAACAGCTTTATGGATAGCATCCATGGTGATAACCACAGGAGGTGTTAAGGTATCATCACGAAGTTCTTCAATAACTACCACAGGGTCTCCTGCTCCTCGAGGTCCAAGTTTCACCATTCCCCTTGTTTCTAAGGTAAGGTCAGCAAATTTTGTTGAGATCTGCTCCCACAACTCTGTCCCTACCTTGTACCTTACATTTGCTGCCCCATTGAGCCGGCAACGGATAGCTTGGGCAGGCAAAGCTCTCACTACCGCTGTTTCAGGAAGCCGAAGCCTTTCAAAGTCTCCAATGGCTTCCTCATTACCATAGTCTACAAACTCTACATGTACATCAGCACCACTGGCTGATTGTTCAACTTTTATAATGGAGGCACGATACCATCTGTCATCTTCTGAAAACTGTGCAAAGATGGGCAATCTGGGTCTGAGATCTGAGATTACAGGAATTTTTCTACTTTGACGGCAGCACTCATCTAAAAGGGCCATCACTTGTTCCAGAGAGGATTGATCTGTTTCCAGCTGAACCCAAAACTCATCAGGTGAAACGATATGCGATATGGTCACCCATGTACCATCTCTTACTAATTCACTCTTAGCAGGCTCATAAAACAGAGCTTGGATAGATCCATCTATGGAACTTGGAACACCCATCCTTGAGAGTCTTTCTTTAGCTAGTTCTTCATACATCACTCGAACGTCTCGCCCATCTCTATACAAATAACCGTATTGCTTTAATGGAGGTCCTTCTGGACTTGGAGCCACCCGCAAAGTGAGTAGACAACCTTTTACTATGTCTCTGAAAGCTTCTTTTGCAACAGGTAAGGGAGGTGGTCCCTTCTTTAAGCCTGCCAAGCAAAACCTTAGCGCCATTGCCTTAGGGTTTATAAGTTTGGCAGGTAATTCAAATATATCAGTATATTGCACATCGCATATGTTTCCGAAGTCAACGTAATACAATTTGCATGTCGTATCCATAACCTCCATGATAGTGGCCCGACTTAATTTCGTGTCACCAGGGAACCTAAAAAATTTTAAAATACAGAAATATCAAGAATTTTAAAATTCCTCATCACAATAATTTGAGGTAGAACCAATAAATTAGGATTCACTACTTCACTTACCTCGCAAGGCAAACTGATCCAGGAACAGGTGGTTCTCTCAGAGGCATTGGCCTATGAGAAGCAATGTCAGCTGTCACAGCAATAAGGGTCTGTTCAGCAGCCTGGAGTTGGACGGCAAACGACAGAGGACCATCCTCAACATTTGACACATACACATTATGTTCAGAATTAGGCTCTAGAATGGGTGAAGTGAATGTTTTAACGGTAGTTTCTACAGCAATATTTGTAGGAGCTCCGCTATAGTTAACAGATAATCTGTCAATGTTTTGAGTGTTCCCACGCACGTCATACATGGAATTAGGCATATTTGCTGCTTTAGGAATTATCTGAGGCGAAGGAACTTGGTGTTGCCACTGCTGAACGGTAGGAGACAATTGGTTGGGCACAGACCTTAAATATTCTTCCTGAACCACTGGATCTACGGAGACGGCAAACTTCTGCATTACCATCGATTCACCTAAATCTAAACCATTTTGAAAAAGTTTTACAAACACTTTATCCACGACACTACAAACGAGCAAAGCTTGAAAATCGTGAAAACGCATGTGTTGTAGCATATAATCCACAGTGACTTCTTCTAAGTCAGGGCCACTTAATGGAGCTACACCATATAGATAGAATTCCTTGGCTTGAGGAGGAATACTGGCAAGAGCTCCATCAATAGCTCGCGTGTTGTGGATTGAAGTTACTTTGGAGTTGCCGTAGTCAACGAAACGAACGATAACTACTTCTGATGAAATGTTGGTATTGTTCGTCACTTTCGCACGATAGAATGTTTCACCGAACTGAGCATAACACATTTGACCAACAGCCAAGGAGGGCGGCTGAGATTTTCCGCCAGCTTTATTAAACTGCTCATTAAGTATAACTAATTTTTTATCAATGAAGTCCACCGTCCGGAGGTCTGACTGTCCCCATAATTTAATCAAGGGGCCTTTGGCCTCAATAAAAGTAATTCGCAAGTTGAGAGAACCTAGTGCCATCCTTTTCTTTGAGATAATTACTGATTAATTAATCTCAATATCTTCACGGCACATTTCCAGGTACACAAGAAGAATGGAGTACCGTAACACGCCAAGATTGCGCCTACATATGCAAGAACTACGAACCGGCCATCTGCATGCGGCACGTGAAGCTCGAAAGGAAATGCAATTTTGAGTTAAACAACAATTTCTAAACCTATAACTGTTACAAATTAAAAACATAGAATAATTTTTTTTAAATAATTTAAATTATACTGATGTTTGTGCTTAATAGTTCTTTACTTAATAGGTTTTATTTTGATAATGCAGACGCGCTCAATTTTGAAACGTGCAACATTCAAAATAGCTACATTTTCTTTAACCTTAATATGCTGAAGATCGAGGTTCTGAAGCGTTTTTTTCATTCAATTGTATGGCGATGATAACAGCACTCCAAAATAAAGTGCTTCTGATTAAAGACAATTGATAATTCATGATAAGCATTATCGGACTCCACCAAAATGTGAAATATAAGTTTTAGGTTTTTAACTTAAAGTAATAGTTTGAATCGAGTCGATGTTATTTTAATTTATCAATATTTATAGAATTATTTTTCTGGAATTTTATTGCAATCCATTCAACAAGAATCCAGTTCATCTTGGAATGTTTTGATTACTATGGGAAACACTCTTCATTGAGAGAATTGACGATTGATTTTGTCTTATCTTTGGCACTTGAATAAAAAAAATTGTCCCACTTTTTCTCCGATATATCAAACTTTAAAGACACAGGAGCCCGAAATGCCATACAAAATGTACTTACAAAGGAAAATAAAGAAAAAAAACTTCCTGAATACTGTTTATTTAGAGTTATCTTATTCATTCAAAGGCTATATATGTATAGCTACTAAAGTCAAATTGTGTACAAGAAATTCTGCAATCAAACAATGCTTCAACAAATGTCAGCCATCATGTGCACATTCCATGACCTCTTGGTACCCTAATAATGTACATCCATGGCCTTTAGATCTTGATTGTATTGAATCTACTAATTCAGCCTCAACTTTGTGGTAGTTCTCCATTATAAAGAATAAGGAAGTCACCTGATGATGATCTAAAGGGTCGAAATCATGGTCGTATTGGAAAATTATTGTGGTAATGGTAGAAGTTTTCTTCTCCTAATTTTTTACCTTGATAGAATTGTTCACCTTGCTCATCACTGACAACACCAATATTTTTTGGGAAGCCAGCAAGATGGCCATGCAGGAAATGCACCTTGATGCTCACGTTGCAAGCAAGCATTTTGAAGTTTTTTCAGGATTTTCTGAGCAATTTTGGAGAACACCAGTGCTTGTGTATTTCCAGGAATGTCCTAGGCAAATTTTTTAAATGACAACCAAATATTATTTTAGAATTCTAAAATTATCCTGGGAAATACTCATCATTAATGAGCTGCCGAATCTGTGTAACACATAGGCCTTTATTTATCTTTTCAAATACTAGGTTAAGAATGGTCCAAACAAGATACTTGAAACAGTTTCCTTCTGTTGACAAAGTTTTAACCATTTGTTTGATGAGACCAAATTTTATGTGCAAAAGTGAGAATATAATGTTTTTTGTGTCAGAATGTCACTCGTGTAGAATGTTTGAATCACTAGGTCAGATCTTTGAGACCAAATTGACTCCACCCACTGCTTCTCACGAGCTCTGCTGTCTCACAGGCTAAGAAAATGAGGATACTTGTAGTATCTGGGTTGCTAAGGAGGCAGACCACTTTGAGGTCAACATAGATAATCCAATTGTGATATTGATATGGCAACAGATCAATGACTCTCTTTATGTCTTAATGTTCTACAAGAAAACATGCTGAATGGCCAATTGAGATGGCACCAAATAAATTACAAATGTGGAAGAGAACCCACTTCAAGGTACACCTCAAGCAATAGACGAACAGTCACCATTTAGTTGTGTTATAGACTGGAATTCCCAATTCCTCCATTAAACAAAGTATCTTATGGCAGTACACAAAGCCATTGTCACTTTGAAACCATGGCAAAATTTTTTTTCTCTAGATGAAAAGTAGGATACCTTTGCTCCCTTTTTCAAGCAAGTTTTTCTCATTCAATCTTAATGCTAGAAGTTATAATTCGGAGCCAGATTTGGATAGTCCCATATCTAGTGCCAAAGCATTAAACTCACTTTGATTTAATCCCTTATACACTTAGTCATTCTCAATTTCAAAATCTTCATCATTGCTGTCATTTTTCACCTCACTCCTGCTTTTTGAAAGAGGATAATTCTATGAAAACTGACACTGGGATTTCATGAAGCTCTGAGCATTTAGTTGTTCGGAAGACTAGAGTATGTTATCTTCTATTTATTTTTTGTTGTAACCTTATGTTTTTACCGTACAAAAGTATCAGTCAATTGAATGCTCTCTGGAATCCTACCATACCATAGGTAAACTAAATGGCAATTTATTATGTGTTTCCTATGTCCACATCAAAAACTCTCAACACACTCCTAGCACACATTGTCAGTAGCCCTGAACTTATCTTGATCAACAAGTTTAAATTTAAAATATGCAAAATAGGCTTCCCTGATAAATGTACTGATGCTCATCCTTTGACAGGGAGCAGTGAAATTGCCACAGGTATAACAAAAGGGATTGGGCTTTTTGGCACCTAGGGCAAGTAATATCAGAGGCAGATATGATCTGAAAGGAAACAATTATTTTGTGAATAAGAATGTTTTAATTGTTGTTTTGTGGCACATAATAGGAATATATTAAAATCAAAGACAGGAAAACTGGCTTTCAGTTGTAAAACTATATTGGAAAATTTATTGTAAGAGTACACTATAAAGCCCATTTACATTAGGTTTTTTAACACACATTTTTGAAACCGAAAACTATATCAATTAAAAGAGGATAGTAATTAAACTTAAGCTACAATAACACACCTAAATTCAAGTTCACAAATAAAATATTATAATGGAAAATAAGGTAAAGTACTATGTAAAATACCATGAGCAGTAACCACCATGTAGAAGATATGAAATCTCATAGCAAAACAAAAGTGCTGCTTTATATTTCACAAAAATTAAAAGTTAAAATAGTTAACTTAATATCATACTAATAAAATTATTAAATAACATTGCCTAAGAGCAATAAAATTAATTCAAAATGAGAACAAAAAATGTTTAGCTAGTTTCAGCGATGAAAATAGTTCAGAAAATACAGTCTGCTCTGGAATGGGGCAAAATGTCCCGGATTGATCAAAATCAATAAAATTCATAGGTAGTAGAATTAATCTTCATTTAAATTAAATAAAACATGGAAGCAATGTCAATTAATTTTTCAGATTACTACATTAAAGTCAAAATAAATCACAAATAAATTTATTAAAACTGAAATTGATATTTTTAATCAGGATTAAGTATCATCCTGTATCAATATCTGACATCTTTAAAAATAATATATAAAGAATCAAATGATTAATTTAAATATGTTCAGCTGGATCACCAAATGAAACAGATATTAATAATCATCAATAGATGAAAAATTCTTTCATATGGACTTAATGCCACCCAACACTCTGGTAAAGTAAGAGTGATTGAGCTAAATGGGCATCATAAAAATTTGAAGCAAAGACTTCAATTTATGTACATGAATAACGGAGTGCCTAAAATGTTGGCTAGTTGAGTCAATAAATGTGTGCAATTTTTAAACAAGTCTAATGAATAGCTTGTATTATTAACTGCAAAGTTAATTTTGTACTTTACATATTGGTTCTTCTCTTTCCTCTCACAAATAAGTGATTATTATTCACAAATGAATAATCAACATAAATTAAATTTCTTCAGATACAATTAATTCAAACTCGATCCTTTTTTTGCCGCTGAAATAAAACATCATCTGATGTTTCAAGGAACTTTCTAAAGTTTCGCTGACACTCTGGAGTGCACCAATGTTGAACCAACAGGGTTGATTCACTGTCAAGAGTAGCATCTAATTTCACACGAAGATTGAGTCGAAGTAGAGCTTTCATTGATTCCATTGCCTAAAATAAAGAAAAATAAATCAAAAATATATACGAGTATATTATGATGAGATTGTCAAAAATACAACAATCATAGATTGAAAATAATAACATTTATTAATATTTATAGAAAATAAAATAACTCTAAAATAGCTACAATATTCCATCATTATCATTATATTCTTCACACTCTCAAGGAAAATTTTTTTTCTTCAAAGGAAATGGATTCTCCCACTAAAATGTAACTTATACCAGTGAAGAAATAAGCATCACTTCAGATCCTACATATCATTGGTTCTTAACCTTTACAGCAGCTGCTTCCCCCTGAAATTTCAAATTGTTGTCCTCACAAACACTTGCATAAATGTTTACATTATTTGGAGAAAGAATTTGGGCACTCTTCACTGTAAATTAGATTAGGAAGGAAAATTAAACTGCTTAAAACTTTTTAAAACCTAATAACTAATATTGCTTTACTTGTTTGTCTTTGAAACAATGTAGCAAGCAATTCTTTCTTATCATAACGTCTCGAAACCTCTCAGTGAAGTTAAACTTGTACCCCTGGTTAAAAGCCACTACTTCTTATGAAGGATGATTCACCATCAAAGTAAACTAGACTTTGGAACTTTCCACAAATAGATGAGGCAAATATTGCAAAAAATTGTGATTTGTAAAATACAATCACAGATATGCAAGTTCAACATATGTCTTTCTGAAACTTTCATTTTATAAATACCGAAAGGATCAGCTGTGTAAAAACATGGATCATGTTTTATACACGGTAAACAGTCCATGCTTTAATTTGTGAGAAGCTTTTACCAATGAGAGCTTCCTTTTAAATTTCTTCATCAACCTAGCAATTTTCTTGATTTAATCAATCTCGAGTTAGTACACAATTTGACAAACTATGGAACAAGTTCCCATCTTGATAATACGCTCATTCTTTTCCAATGTGCCTTAAGCTGATCTATGTGAATGTTTTACCCACAGGGAAAGACTTCAGCAATCAGAAGCACTAGGCGTAAAGACAACTTTCAGGCCCCACTAAATAATCGTTCATCTTATATTTAGGCCTTCTTACTTCTAGGAATAAACTTGCACCTAATGCCAAATCCATCCCAGTTTAACCATCTGTTTATAAGTCTTGAATACTTTAAATCTGAGAAAAATTATTTATTTAAAAGAAACGTTAACATTTTAGATACAAATGAATAAGAATGAATGAATTAGAATAAAACGCATTTAAGAAGTACCCTTCCATTCAAGCCTAAAATTAAAACGCATTAAGCAGATTTTTTTTCAACACATCAAATGTCAAGTCAACTAATTAACATTATTTCTGATCTGCTAAAAAGGGTTTTTTTCGTTTTCCTCCAACTGCCGGTATTGGAAACTCATAAATATGAAATCATTACAGCACGCTATCTTACCATAGAGCAATTTTTTACAAGTTGGAAACGTGCCAATTGTGCACTATTCTTTTCATCTGGATCCAAAATTATATTTTCAGCTGAAGTATTTGCGACAAAAACGACGTGAAAATAAATTACGACGGTTATACAAAAATATAAATTTCTGCGTGAATGAAGATTTATTACTTGTTAATTACGTGTCGCCAAACAAACCGGATTTTAACATCCGCTATCGCAAAAATTCGTAATCCCAAATTGATACTACGTTAAAGGCTGATTTTTAAGTGGAGAACAAAATTACGCCATTTCCGGAGAAAATTATATGCAAAATTACAATGCTTTAGAATCTTTCACGATAATTGCGCATTTAAAAGAGCTACTGCTGCACCGTGAAATTGGTGCGTTCTTTGGATTTCGAGATGGAAATGGGAATAATTATAACAACTCAATAAATGCACTTTACTCCTGGAGATCTTTGAATACGTTGAGAAACATTCCCTCGACTTCGGCACTGGCATCTATCGTATGATAATTTATAATTACATCACTGCACAAACAAAAGTCCTCGTAAAGATACTAAGCTTGATAGATACATTCAGCAACATTTCACAAAATATGAGTGATGGGAAACTGATGGTGCTCTGAAGACCTAATGAAGATTCTGTACATGGAGTGATTTGGTATGATAAGAAACATCAACGGAAGGAGTGCGTAGGAAGATATACGCTAGGAAAGGGAAGTAAAACGGAAATGGAAAAGACGATAGTAATAATAAGAGCATTTTCGGATAAACTCTTTCAGACACTAAACCAATGGCTCGGGTACGAATCATCAACAATAAGTGGCAAAAAGCCAGCATCTCTTCAGCTCTTCTTCTCTCGTTATTGTTTGTGAACAGTGTGGAGATTTGTCTGGGCGACGATGCATTACAACCTGTAAACGCACCCCTTTTCACGAGCATCTTTAAGCAATCACAAGAGGCAGAATTCGAATACCAGGGTCAGGTAATCATTGCCTATACTTAATGAATTTTTATTGATTAATAATCACAGAAAATTCTGAACGTGACTTAAATGAGGTGACCCATACACAAGGTTTATCTATTCAATCTCAAAATAACAATCAAAAGGATTAGAAACAGGTCACCAGCGAAATTCCACAGGAAGTGTGAATGGATTTCTATAAAATATGAATTAAATTTATTAACGTAAGTAAATAATAATATCACTGAATTATTGGACAATTCACTTATAATCTGTTTATCGTTGGAATGAGTATGTAAAATCACGGTTATGATTTTTCCGAGTGATATAATGAAGTTATGAAGGAAAATAACTACTGCTTCTAGTGATAAATAAGTTTACTAATGGTTTATTGCAGGGAATTCAATTCACCAAGTACCACGATTTACAATAAAAAGGGAGAATATTTTGTCAAAAACCTGAAATGCATAACACTCATGATTTGATTCCTTGCAAAATTGGTGCTAGTGAACAATTCTAACCATAATATTTTCTTTATTAGGCAAGAAGCGAGCGTGACTTAGATACATGTGTTACTGATGGATCTGAAAGTGCACCTGTGTGCAGCATAGTTTACAAAAGATTCTGGCAGCCTGCTTTGGTATACAGACTTTGCAGATGTCCAGAACGTCAGGAGTGTCCTTGGATATTGAGTCATCCCCTGAATAACATTAACTTAACAGCAATCGTATCTAGTGAATTTGATATTGATGGGGAGTCTCCAAGTATAATCAAGATCATGAATCATACCCGTGATCGCACCATGTCACTCAACAGTAGAGCTCAGCTCAAGGTGAAGATATTCAATCAACTTAAGAATCAATTATTAAATAATACATGTCTGGACTAAACAATCAATAATTTATTGTAGCAAGAACCTAAAAATTACTCTGAACCAGGTGTGGTGAACCTATGGCATTTATCTCCAATTTGACTAGCAAGAGAATTTCTTGGTATGTGGAACTCTGATGGTGTTATGTATTTTTCTTATCAATGAAATCCCAGAGAAAATTAAAGTGGATTCTGTTCATTAGTAATGATAATTAATGATTATTTACACAAATTCAACATATTAATTACACTGTTGACATAATAAAATAACTAATCAGCATCTAATTCTATCGTTTGGCACCACATTGGCATAGGGGTCCTCTATATTTAACAATTATGGCACTCGTGCCGCAAAAGGTTCTCCACACCTACTCCATGCTGCCATAATTAAATGGTAAATTTTGTAATCATTGCATTTCTATACTACTTGCCAACCTTCTCCAGATCTGGAAAGCACAACTTTATGATTAAAAATAACTTTCCTGGGCTAATATACATAATCTCCACAATTCTCTATAATTAAAAGCTACAAAATTGATTACATGGCAGTTAATTACACACTTTTACTATTTCAATCACTCTTGATTTAAAATTTCAAATTATTCAAAAAACTTCTTATATGTAAGATTTTATTCATTCAAAAAGTAAAGTTAAGTCAATTTAAATTAAGCTAATTTACCAAATGTAAGCCATTACATGGTTATTACATATCAGAAATTATCTAAAATAATCAGCCAAATATTTATAAGAACATTTCAGTTATTTAGAGTAATTTCAGGACTTAAGAGAAAGAAACATTTCCTATTTTTAAACCCTAATGTCCTAGCAAGATGACATATTGCAACTACCTGCACTTGCATTATTATTTAAAATCTTCAATATAATTCAAAGTGTACTAACTACCTATGCTTTCCTACTAAACATCAGCTATGTCGAAATGTGAGAAAAATGCCGACCTGCCCAGCAAGAGCAACAGCAATGAAAATACATTCAAGAGTCATTCCAGAAAACATTTCTGGAACAACAAGAATTCCAGGACCCAGACTTTTTCCAAACAATCAAACTTCAATGCATGTCAGCGTATCTTGTAAGTGTCCTCAAGCACGATACTGGAGATATCAGAGGACAATAGCAAACAACTATGGAAATGAAACGGATGGGATTATTGATATGTATGCTTGTGCACCTGTGAGTATTGAAATCTTTTCATAAGAGATATAATTCAGGATAATTTGTTCCTTGTTTCATAAGAATATTTCTTTCCATTCATAGCTGAAAAAATGCAAGCCTATGGAATTCTGTGGACACTTCACTTCAGATTTTGCAACATATTATCAGTGCTCTTGCCCAAAAGGTTACCTATGCCTTGCAAAGCAACCTAGAGAACGTATAAATTCCTCAGAACTTATGTATAATGGAACAGTCTATAAGGCAATATGCACCCCGACATCAATAATTACTTGAAATACAATTGTAGAATATTAAGATAATTTAGAGAAAATGCTGACAATTTGAGTGAAAACATTGTAATTCAGCCCTTACAACATTTTTCCATTATTTCAATTGTCAATTTAAAGCTGCACTAAATAAAGAAACTTTCAGAATTACTGTCGTTAATGTTACTTAAATTATATAAATCATTACCATGCATTAATTTATGAATTAAAACTTAAAGACTACATTAAAAATAAAGAGGAGTTCAACAGTTGAAATATTAAAAGTTTTAATATTAACACATTCTGAGAAAAATTATAAAATAACCACATTTGCAAATTGAAGCAGTTTGGTTGCCAGAGAAGGAAAGGAACACAGAGATACTATTGGGGTAATGCAGGTACTTGTAGATTGAAGGCTGGAATTTAAAAAGGTTGTACATGTATGCTTTGTCAATCTTGAAAAGGCTTTTCATAGATTACAATGGCCAGAGATTATGGAAATTTTAAAGAAAATTGTGTTGGAGAGGAAAGATAGGTCTTTGATACAAAAATTGTGCAGCCGGTATTTGATCCGCAGTGATTTGGTCCCACGACGATTTGGTCTGCGGTGACTGGGTGCTATGATGATTCAGTAACGACATGCAATAAATTGGTTGTTGGGCAAGGCTGAGATTTGTCATAATTAATTTCTAGATAGACTGCAATAATTTTAGTAGTCTTTAACCTTTTATTAATATAATTAGAAGTATGTAAAACTGGAATTGGAGCGTGCAACAGAGGAGGAAAGCAGTTATCCAGACGTAAAAATATGACAAAAAAATTTTTTACGTTTAATTTAAATTCTTTGATACGCAGGGAATATGCATCCCGAGATAAATGAGTGTTGTTTCAGAGATAAATATCGAAGAGGGGAAATCGAAATAGATGATTAATGTGAATGGTAATTAGAAAGAGAGACTGCAAATAACCATAGAAATTAACTATAACAAACTTATGTTGCTAAAATTGTTCATATCAAAGTCATTAGGAGAAGATATAGAAGGTAAGCAATTTCAGGATGCTGACATTTGCTATTAATCTCCTGGCAGTTACATTAAGATCATTCAAATGGACAAATGGAAATGGTTATTTGTAAGGTGGAAGGGGTTGGAAAGGGAGGATTATGTTACATATGTGTGTGAATGTGCAGGGTAATAGGTACCAAACCACTCGTACCATTGTACAGATTACGAATAAACAATGCATAACGTAATAAATGTTTGTATAATAGAGTTGATTGAAAGAAGTTGGGGTTTCATTACCTGCATCGCCCTTTCTTATCTGGACTTTCTTAGAAATATACATTAACAAATTTATGATGCTAAAAGGCAAATGTTCATATCAAAATCCTTGGAAGGAATCTTAACTATATTTCTTTAATGAAAAGGGGAAACAGATTTTTATATATTTATTCAGTCAAGGTATGACTATGAACAAAGTCCAGGGGCACATCATTAAAAATTCGATAGTAGTAAAATTGTGCTTAAAACAGCACAAATAAGAGTACACCAAAAAGACCAAAGGATAAGAAGTTCAGCGGCAGAACCAAGAAAATGATGAAACAGAGAAAACAACTGAGGCACTCAGACTTGCCAAAGGAGAATATTGAATATGTCGAGCTATGCAAGTCTATCAGAATGGCGATGAAGGAAGATGTAAGGAATTTTAAAAAAAGAATTGTGCAAGAAGCTATAGAGAACAACAAGAGTATGAAGAGGGTCAGACAATGCCTAGCAATGGGAAAGAAACAAATCTTGGTCGTCCAGAAAGAAGATGGCACAACAACTTCCAATAGACAAGCAATACTGAGGACAGTAACAGAATACTTCACCAACTTATACGAGAAGACAGAAAATGTTGAAGAGGAAAACCAAGAAGAAACACAAAACTCAGAAAATTCCCCCTCTATTCTCCCAGAAGTAACAGATGCCATCAAGAAGATGAAGAATGAAAAGGCAGGAGGAGCAGATGGAGTTTTTGCAGAATATCTGAAACTTGGTGTTACAGGGATTTCTCCTGTCCTAGCGCAGTTATTCACTAATTGCCTTAGACAAGGAAAAATTCCGAAGGAATGGAACCATGCAAAGATTGTCCTTTTGCACAAGAAAGGAAGCAAGGAAGATTTGAAGAACTACCACCCCATCAGCCTCCTTCCTGATATTTACAAAACGTTCATGAGAGTAATAGCTGCACGTCTGAAGACGTCCCTGGCAGCTGCCCAGCCCAGAGAACATGCTGGATTTCGCAAGGGATTCAGCACTGTGGACCACATCCACATGCTGCAAGAAATTATCAGCAGAATTAATGAATACGAGATGCCACTAGTACTCTGCTTCGTGGACTATGCCCAGGCCTTTGACTCGGTAAGTACCTCCTCCACACTGGAAGCACTGGAGAAACAAGGGATAGATGCCAAGTACATCCAACTTTTACGCAGCATCTACAAGGACGCCACAGCCTCTGTAATGCTGCATGAAGAAACAGAGGAATTCCGGATTGAGAAGGGAGTGAGACAAGGCGACTGCCTTTCACCAATTCTATTTACAGCCGTTCTGGAAGAAGTCTTTAAAGCCTTAGACTGGGAGGAAAGAGGCCTACGGATCAATGGAGAGCACATCAGTCATTTGCGTTTCGCAGATGATATAGTACTCTTCGCAACCAACGGTGAAGATCTAACATCAAGACTTCAAGAACTTAATGCGGCTGGGCAGAAAATAGGACTCAGGATAAACTTATCAAAAACTAAGGTAATGTATAATTCTTTTGCAGCACAAGTACCAATCCTACTACAAGAGGTACCCATTGATGTTTGTTCAGAGTACACTTACCTGGGACAACTGGTTACGACAGGAGAGAAAAACAGGATTAATGAAGTGAATCGAAGAATGAAACTAGGCTGGAGTGCCTTCGGAAGAAACGCCCATATTCTGAAGTCGAAAATGCCAATGGTCTTGAAGAGAAAGGTCTTCAACCAATGCATTCTACCAGTTTTGACATATGGAAGTGAAACATGGGTGTTAAACGCAGCAATAACCCAGCGACTTCAGACTACACAAAGAAGTATGGAACGATGTATGCTTGGAATCACAAGAAGAGACAGGAAACGCAACACCAGGGTTGGGAAGATGACAGGAGTGACAGACATCATAGATAAGGTAAGATCACTGAAATGGATGTGGGCAGGCCATGTTGCGAGAAGAAACAACAACCGATGGACATCAGCAGTTCTGAACTGGATACCAAGAGATGTGAAAAGACCAAAGGACAGATGGAACAGAGACATCATTCAGTATTTAGGGGTAACATGGGAACGAGAAGCTCAGAATAGAGAGAATTGGAAAGCGCTTGGGGAGGCCTACATCCGATGTCAGAAAGTGAACTTTAGTTAAAGTCCATTTTAAGTATACATTATAATTCCAGGCCTAAGAGTAAATGGGAAAGAAATAGAACAGGTAGATAAATAATATTACTTGGGTGGTGTTCTCTCTTGGGATGGGAGATGTAGAGGTGAGATTTGAAAAAATCGTAGCACTGACCAAGGAAGGTTTTATGAAGGAGAGGGAACTGATGACTACATTTCTTGAAAAGGGAAACAGGTAAAGAATGGTAAAATCCTTTGTGTGGAGTGCACTGCTATTTGAATGTGAATGTGAGACCTTAAAAAAAGGAGGACATCAAAAGGTTGCAGGCCTCTGAGACATGGGCATAAAATGGAAAAAGTAAGTTGGGTTGATAAAAAACAATCACAGGGTACTAAAGAAGATCAAGAAGGAGAGGGCTTTAATTGAAATAATTAAGTGGTGACAGAGGAAATGGGTGGGTCAGATATTGACAGGAGAGGGATTGTCAAAGAATTGAAGGTGGAAAGGGAGGACAGAGGGAAAGGAAAAAGATGTTAGATGGCATGAAGGTTGGGGAAATTACCAAGAAATGAAAAAAAATGACATTGGATAAGGAATATTAAGGAACATGTACCTACTGAAAGCTACAACACTTATGTATGAACAGACAAAAGGAACCGTCATGTGATTTCAAAATAACATAGGAAATAAATGCAATTTTTGTTCAATAAATAGTTATTTCCACATCTCATTTGTTATACAGAATATCTATCACTTTCCTGTGATTCCAGTAAGATACAATCAGTATGGTATTTATCAAGTTTTATTTCTCTGCTGAGAATCAAATGGCAGTTCAGCTAATCTTCTACAGATATTGCATTTGACAATACCAAGCATTCCTAAGAGAGTTCATTACATATTGAGACATACTAACCTGGGATGACTGGTTTGCTATAGCTTCAACATTAGGAATAAGTTCTTCCTGAAATTTATCAGGCCACAAAACTCTAGTAACTAATCCATGGTGGACTGCTTCTGTAGCTGTTAATCTTCTACTTCCAAACAGCAGCTCACTTGTCTGTTGTTAAATAAAACATAATTCTTTATGAGAACAAAATAGTAATAAATATTCAGCTGAAAGAGATTATAGTTTTATATAAAAGTCACTTATAGATCAAATGACAACTGAAAGTATTACAGAAATTTTTAAAAATTAATACTAGTTTTGGTGAAGACTTAGTCACAATGGAAACTAGTTGAAATTCCTTAATTAGAATTCACATAAGATCAAATTAGAAGAGCATCTGAGTCATGAGGAGTTAATTTGATTGAATCTGTAACGTAAATTCAGAATTTATGAGAGATTAGTTAAAAGAAAGCACTATCTAACTCCATCAACAGGAAATATATTTTCTGAGGATAGAGTTAGATAGTGTTTTCTTTGAAGTAATCATGGACACACTCCACCAAGTATCACCAGATTTAATTAATTACATTTATAAGAGAATTGAAAGCAACAAAAATTTCATACACATTAGAGACCTACATGAAAGGAAGCTTCGTATAAAGAAATTTACTGTAACTAAATGAAGACATTTCTACCAAAAAATCTGCAGCAATGAAAAATAATTCATTACTACAAGAAAACAAAGACCAAAAACAACTTCATTGTCAACAGTGTCAGAAACCAAATACTGTATACTGCTGGATGATTACTATATTTACTAGCTTCCATGGAGTAGATAAGACCTTATCTAGTTAGACCAAATATCCAAATAAAACTCTCATAAACCCCTTCAATAATTATTATTGTAAAACTAAGAAGAGATCATCTACTGAAATATGAGAATAAAATATTCACACATTGAAATCTGGAGTAAAAAATGAAAGCAAAGGGAAAATTTTTAACTCAACTAATGAGCATCATGTCGATAACGCTCATCCCTACTAGTTAGTGATCTTATTCTGACATGACCACCCAAGATGAATAGAGATTCACTCTAAATCTCTCTCAGAAAAACATCATGCATCTTATAAGCTGGAAAATACAGTATTTGTAGGTTATGATGCTTAATAAAGAAAACTTGCATTCAGTTCTTGCATGTATATCACAAAAATGAAAAGCTCACAAAGTTCACTTTCTCAGGAACTGCATTGTCATGAGAAGATTGAAATCTTGTTGTTAGTGAAGAAAAAGAAAATCAACCCTTAAGACAAAAACAGCTAAAACATCTTTAGCTTCAGATGCTCAAATAAAGGGGTCATGGATTTGAACAGAAGGAAGTGAAATGATGAAATGAGGCTAGAGTGTTTGCAATACCCCTAAAAGTCACAGAAAGGTCACAACAATATTTTTACAGTTGAAGAATTATGCAAGTAAGTCTAATATTTGAAAAGATATGAAAAAGTGAGACTTCATGGAATTTCAAAGCACACATCTTAAAGGAAAATTAAAAAAGTTTTTAACTTCCAGAACAGATCTGTTGCAGAAGTCTTCTAATTAACAAATCTACATGCTATGGTTATAAACTTTCGCAACCATTCAAATGAGCATCAAACTCTTTCTATGTAACCAATATAGATAGGAAGATTCTTCTACTTACCACAGCATTTCCAAGCAGAAGTGGAAGTGTTAGCACAGCCGCTCCTTCTGGAACTTGACCAAGACGAGCATATGGTGTGTGAAATGTAGCCTTGTCACTAGCATAGACCACATCAAAAAATGGCAACATAGTGACACCAAGACCAACAGAGGATCCATGAACACCAGCCACAATTGGCTTATTAAACATTGCTAGAGTCTTCATAAAGTCCCTAAAGACAGAAAAATTCTATTAGGGATTTATAAATAAAATGCAAATTAAAGAAACAAACCATTTATTCAGTGCATACTTGGGAACTACATGATAAAAAAATTATTCAGGAGGGAAATGGTCCTAAGAAGGTAAGATTATTTACTTTGGTATTTCTAGGATACACTCAAGGAATTTTGGTTTCCAGATACAAAATCAAGAGATAATTAGAACTAACCATAATTTTGAGGATGTCAGTATTAAAATAATATTATCTTAAAATTCTTAAAACGCTCTAATTTAATATCATTTAATTTTTGCACGATGCAATATCTTTAAACGTTAAACATTCCTTTTCAATCCAAAGACACTTTTTCGTAATTCCTGTATCATTCATCTATTATAAAGTCATAGATTAATAATATTAATTTCTTTCATGGAAACAGCAAGACCCCAATTAAATCCACTTCAATAATCATTATTTACAAACACAAACAACCACTCTCTAATCACAAAAATCTGGCTAGCAGGGAATTGAACCTGTTACCTTTGGCTTGGAGCATGGCCACTTCACCACCATGGTTGGTCAATTACATATGTAAATGATCAACTAATGCAAAGCACTTAATATAACATCAGAAAACCCCTATCACAGTGATTGATGATATTTAATATTATTAAATCTGTCTTTCCAGTATGTGCCCTACCTAGTTTTCACATTCTAACTCCTCATACAATTCATATAATCCAAACATATTCAGATGTTACTTTTCTACATGTAACTTCTTTCTTTAAAATGATGATTTGAAATCAAATAATTACAAAATTATAACAGCTATCTTCATAAATGAATGCACAAAAAAAGCCAAACAGATATAAAAGCTGATGCCTTCAGTTTCTTGGTACATAACCTTATGTGTGACCCACATACATCTGTGTCTTTAACCTCTTGATTGTTTTAAGTGCCTTAATATAACAATTTAATGCTCCCTTTCCTTTACATTACTAACATTGCTCTTCACATTATCAATCATGTGCCTTTACCTTACCCTTTCCCATAGCATCAACTACTCCAGCAATCCTTACCACATTTTACTGCATTAAGTACGATTTTGCATGTTACAGAATATCAAATATATAGTGCAGATAACCTTCCTGTAGTATTAGCATTAACTTATGAAAAACGTAACATGTGGTGTTGAAGATGCACAGCAATTTTGAGACTTAAAAACAGGTAAAAACACTGCATCCTTGATGCTGGACATCATTGTACTTCCCTACAGACACTGAAATAAATTATATCACTAATGTTATGGGGAATATTACAACTATTTCAAATTTAAACATTGCCACACACAAGCTATCCAAAAATAGAAATAATACATTAGTAGTCACTATGAAACCAAATAGGATATTTGACCATTTGTTGAGCCAATATGGTTCAACATAACTGCACATAGTGTAAATGTTTTCAATGATATTCATAATTCATTCTTTTTAATGCCTCAATTTTAAGGAATGAATGAGTCTTACTAACTTACACTTGTTAATACTCTTTAGTAAATGAGGTGAAATTATTGTAAGTTTCATAATGTTTAAAAATTTTATTTATAAGTCATGGTTCAGATGTACTTTTGGAGGATATTACATAAGAAAAGAGAATAATTGTATCTGTGATTGAGCAATAGATAAGTGCAAATATATTTAATCCTTACTTTATAGCCTTAGAAAGCTGTTCAGCAGCTTTCTTACGATGTTCTACATTAACATGGATTAGGGAATGAAGATCTATTCCCTGACAAAAGGTACTTCCTGTTGAAGTTACCAGCACCACTCTACAATTTCGGTCCCTACGAAGCTGCTGCAAAGCATCTTGGAACTCATGTAATACCTGTTGAGAATTTTTCATAACATGAAATTTTAACAGAAATTTTATACAACACTCAGTAAGCAAACCAGTTTAATGACTAAGCAAATACATGGTTTATCATACCTGAACATTCAAACTATTCTTCATCACTGTAGAACAAGGAGCAAGAATAATCTGAACAAAATTCTCGTATCGCCGTAAACATATTTCTTTGTAACAGAATGTACCAGCATTTTGACGCCAACTAAAGCGTTGCCGAGTACATTCCTTAGATTCCAGCTGTTTCCCTAGCTTGGATGATTTCTTCTTGTATTTTGGGCTGACAGTCTTCAGACCTTTTGTTATGTTACTGTAACCTATAATTCAAATCAAATAAATAAGTGAATACCTTTTTCCTTTAATTATGAGCTATGCCTTAGAGTTAAAGACAGATACAGTTTCATTCAAGTGTTCTTAAGAGTTAAGAAGTGAACCATAGATACTTACTAGAAGCAACTGGGCTGAGTGGAACAGTAAGGATCCGATGTTCTTGGTCAATCAAGGTCTTCATAGTTATCACATTGGGATCTTTCTTCACTTTAGATACAACTTTAGCCCCCATTGCTGAGATATTAGTAGATACAATGCTTGGTGCAGGTAAAGCTTCAGGAATAGCACTAGTCTCACAAATTGTGTCTTCCTGGTTGTCATGAGCTGAAGCAACTATTTTTTCATTAAATTTAGAAAGAGACACAGAAAGTTCCTTCTCGTGTACCATTTTTATACGTTTCACATCATCCGAACTAACTCTTCCCGAAACAGATGGGGAATCTACTGTTATTGTAAGATCTTTATTCATTAGCACAACATTATCAAGAGATGAGGTAGATTTAAGAGGGGATAGGCAATTTTTCTTTGCCTTCAATGGAACATATTTAGAATTATCAAGATTTAAACCTTTTAAGAAATTTTTTGACATTTCTGTATTCAATTTCATTCTTACTGAATTGCTCATCCTCGGGATAGTTACTGGCCTCCTTACACTAGAAAATCGGAAAACATTTTGTTTGTTCGAATTTAATGGTGTTTTCACTTGAGCAACATCAATGCACTCTAAATTCACTAATGGAATTGTCTTTAAAGATACCTCCGATTTCACAGGGGTTACATTTACAGCTTTATTCTCTCCACAAGAAATGACACTTTTACTGGCATTGTTAGGAGGCTTGCTACTAACCACAACTGGAACAGAATCGATAGAGGAATGTCGTCTGACATCAGATGAGTTTTGAAGTGAGTTTTGCGGTGGTTTAACTGCAACTTTGGGATTAGATGTCTTTTTTGGTGGAGAATGGCTTAAATCAATCACTTCAATTGAGGAACTCGCTTTATCTTTTGTTAACCTGAGCTTTGGTTTGGATGATTTCAAATTTTGAAAAACATGTTTCTTTGCCAAGTTTGTCTTTAAAGTAATACTTTCCTGTTTCATAGCCTTTATTAGCTTTCTATTTGTAGGCTTTCTCCTTGGTTTCACAACACAAGCAACTAATGGGCTAGTTTCCAGAATCATATTTAGGGCTCCTTCATCCTTAAGCAGTTTGTCCAACTCTCTACTCCTTGGGACAACTGAGGTCTTCTTAGATTCTCCTTGGGATTTACGTGCTACAACTGAACCATTTTTTACTGTCTCTGTTTCACCAACATAGGTCAGACATTCCCTAGTTCCCTTGGTGGAATGCATATCAGGGTTCGTGGAGCATTTTAAGGCACTAATTCTCTCAATCTCAACTTCTGGCAACATATCCAAAGTGTTCCCATTTTGCAAACCATTAGGCAAATTGGAATCACTGCAATCATGTTTGAGAGAAACATCATCCAAGGGCAACTTATCAGCTCCCTCAACGTCACCGTTACAGTTAGCTGAAATATTTACATTAGACTTTTCTTTTTTTATCACTGGTTTCTTCTTTACAAGATTAACATTACTGTTATTATGCAAAGAATTAACCTCCTTTCTAGCACAAGATATATTTAACCGTGCAGACCTCCTCTTCCTAATCTGTTTCAATCTGCGTTGTCTGTTACTTAATTTAGAATGAAAAGTTTTGTTGACCCTTAATTTTGATTCCTTTGGAAACACCTTGTCTGTTTTTGCATATTTACACTGGGTCATTTTATCAGGACTGCTTGCCTGTGCACATGGGGAAACTGCACTCACTTGAACATGATTTGATATTACATTGTCTTGTTTTTGTGGTGATTGAAAACTACCAAGTTTGTGCAAATGAACAACTGGAGACACTGGAACACAGGAAGATGAACAACCATCACCATGATACACCATTCTATCATCCTTTTTTTCATTATCTTTTGGGTCCGGAGAACCAGGAGTAGAAACTTTTCCAGAATAGTTCAAGACTCTTCTACTTGATCTAGACAAGGGGGAATCTCCAGCAAATTCCCCAGACCTACCCTTAATCATTGGTAGCTCTTTTAATTGCTTCAGGGCCATCTCTCTCTCTACTTCCTTGTCAAGTTTTGTCATGTGAAGCTTAATTCTGGGTGAGAACAATGAGGACGAATGTAGAGTGGCAGGAGTAGCATCCCCTACTCCAGCAATTTGCACTTCCTTTACAGGTTGTTTCACCCCAGTCGGTGAACCTGGAAGGTTAACATCAAGTTTCACAGTGCAGGAATTCATTTCTGCTTGCACCTGAAATTAATTGAGAAATGCCAAATGAATGGTAACAATGATTTTAATTGATAATAGGAGATCAAGATAATAGTTCTCCTATTAACTGCTACTACAGTCTCATGATTCTTAGTTTTACAACAAACACCATGCAAATTGAGATCAAGGATAATAAGAGTGAGCTACCCTGTCTATTTTAAATAATATCAACATTCTTTGGCAAGGATTGAATGCAAATATGCCATGAAAAATGATTGGATATCCATAATTTCAATTATAGGATTTGTAGACTTTAATTTGCATGTTAAAATAAACTTTGATAAATTCAAATATATAAGTTTGACTAGAGATTGGAATCGATAGGAAAAATTCAACTAAAAGCTAATTCTATACATTTAATATATTATATACATTTTTTGATGTTGTCAGCAAGCACTGCAGTTCAACAGCCTTGAGTCCTAATGAGCAAAATTTAAGTTACCATACCATATAGTTAGAGTAATGTTAACCATCCTCTAAACTCTACTTGCTTACAGTTGTCTGGTCTCTTCTCCAATTGCATTCTTATTGCATTGATGAATATGACATTCAAATAATATTATGAACTGACAATTGTAGCAAATGGAACATATGGATAACTATTGCAAAAGTCAAAATTACAACAACAGCAACCACAATAATGATAAAACACATTTCTGTACTACAGAGAATAATATCTCTTAGGCCAAACATCCACATTCTATTATTCAAATTATACGTTCGGTGGAAAATCTCCACTTGGAGCTTATCTCCCCCAAGTAAAGGGTATATTCATTCACTCAGTTTAAAATACAATACATTCGACTTGTTTGATTTCGTGACAACCTATGTTGACTAATTTTCCTTAGTTATGAAAGATAGTGTAGATAATAAAGGTTAGATTAACACAGAAAGAAAAATCCCTTCTATCAATGGAAACTAGTGACACGTCAAACATTAATATAACCACTGCTGAAAGCTAGTATTTTCATTTACCTTCGCTCGAAGATCTGCAGTATTTCTATGGCATATGACCTCCAAATCCTTACTGGGAGAAGATAAACGATTTGCCAGATGCCTTGACAAATTCATAGCAAAAATTGATTCCCCACTTCCACGATTGCATTCTGCAATTGCCGCGGCAGACGGCGATGGTACATTTTTTTTCATCGCGCGTTCAAGAATTTCCTGTGCAATCTCCTCTTGTGTCACGATTTGACTGGTAAGATTTCTGTAAGGTACCCTAACACCAAAACGAGGTTTTTGAAGACGCCGTCCACTGTAACCAGGTTCATTCGCAGGGTTTTCAACATTTCTTCCCATCAGGTGTGGAGGAACAGGAAAAGATGAGGGTGCACTAGGGGAATGCTCATTTAGGGGAGAAACACTGTTCACCGAAAGAGGCATGCTGCACAGTGGTGGTTTATTTACAATCGACCTTCACTTCTGATAAAAATCACTGGAGATTTAATAAGCATGTTTATCGGTGATCCATGATTCAAGAGTAGCAAAAGGAATCAGCTACATTTTAAGTGTGATTCATAACATAATTCACAATTATCTTGAGACCGAAACCCTTTCCCACCTGAAAGAGAAAAAAGAAACAGAAATAGATCAAATCCAAAGCGAAACCAAAAGAAAAATAGGGGAATTTCCCCTACTTGAAAAATACTGGACGAAGCATAATAAATTAAAGCAATTGACATGCATAGAGAAAATTTGGAAGCCAATATAAAGCAAAATTTCCGCCGCTATCTGAATTGGATAATAACTAAAACCATGGTAAAATATAAGAGATTGTAAGAGAGAAACTGAATAGATATTCATGTCCATATATAATAAAACGAGCAGAAAAAAGAATCAATAATACGAATATAGCTGTCGAAAACATTCTAAATAAATTGCTATACCATCTTCTATACATTGCCAGCGCTAAGAGATTAGTACAATAACTGAACACCACCAGAAGGTGATACCACGGAAATGATAATGATACCTTGAGTAAATAAGCTTTTTAATTATAATCCACGCCGACAGCATAATAATTATACAAATAATGCTGTAAGGGTTCAGTTACGGCTTGTAACTAACCTTACGTGACTAAATGTATTTCGAGGTAAGGGCACTTATAAGCGTACTTCAATTGCAACATATTAGAAGAAGCGAATCGTATAAAGGGATGTACGTCGGTAAAATGATTCAGTATATTCTGGTAATTCGAAGTAAAATTTATCATTGGTGGGATTAAGCTGAGATAATATGGCAAACTTACTAAAATTACGCCAACCTGTTTTCAAGATATAATCTGTACCTCTGCGCATGCGCGCCATGCGGAAGAATTTGTGATGCCATCCGTTACAGCGGACATGCCGAACTCGCAGGCGCATTGGAGTCTTTCAGGGGAACATGTAAAGGATGTGAAGTTATCACATAAAGGATCATGGGAGGAAGCATATTTGCCAATTTAGCGTTTTTGCCGCTACTTTTTGCAAGCTACTTTAATAGCGATATCTCGCACTCCATTTGGCATTTTCTGTAGCATATATCCTACACGAAGAACTTAAATAAATTAAATCTTACTAATAAATGAACATGGCATTACGTTTTGGTGATCAAATATTTAAATCTCATATTATCTATAAAAATTATGCAATTCTTGAACTGATATCATATTTATAGCAGCTAATTTAATTTATATTTAATCACTTTTTAGCGATGTATTAAAAATTAAATTGGCATGAGAAAAGTATGTGCTTCACAAAGGAGAAGTTGATTTGGAATGGATGTAATTATACCATACTACATGGATTCTAATTAATAGCTGCAAGACCTTGATAAGGTAGGTTATAATAAATAAGTTAATGTTATAATAAATTCATATAAATGGAATTGATATTTTTTCTAGGTTTGTGCTTCGTTTTTGCTTTGTACAGCATAAATTTATTCACAAATCTAATCAGAAAATTATGTAGTTCCCGAACAACCTTTGTAATTTTAAGACAGCTCGCCTTTATAAATTCTGCCAATATAATTGATATGTTTACTTTCATACCTTTTTGTGAATGGTATTCTTGTATATGCAATTGAAATAAATACAAATACAAAATTGTCATAAAAATCTATATCAGAGAATATGAAAATACGAGAACCTCCAAACCCGGTAAATTGCCCAAAGAAGAAATATTCCCAGGACAAAACGAAAGCCTCAAATATGGTATCCCTTTAACTCGATCTTTAATTACCCAACATGGATTATCCTTTGATGTTTCTCTCTAGATACTGAAATATATACTAAATGGGTGACACCCATAATCTCGCAATTCATCGACAGAACAGAAATCACTGATGGTACATTTAATAAACAACAAAACAATGTCCAAAAACATCCAAAAGTGGCACATCAAAAGTTTTTTATTGATAATAAAATCACTAAGACCTACTGGAATGAAATTCGGTGCAACTGGAAAACAGGGAAAATTCAAAATTACGTAAAGGTAAAGAAGTTAAGGGCGGCCTGAAGAGTATTGACGCCCTGTGCTGGTAGTAACGCAGGTGCATGTCCCATATGGATCAAAAAATTTCAGTTATCTTAAGGGCGCGAGATAACTTTGTAGTATTAACAAGTGTTAACTTCAACAACAATATGGAATCAGTAGATGCCATTTCTTTTATTATCACTTTGATATTAAGATCAATAAAACAGGTCGATCAATAGGAAGTGAACGCATTCCTGAGAATAGGGGAATATTTTGTCAATCGATTAATTCGTGAATTTTTTTCTCAAAATCAATTCTACAGAGAAACAGAAAACTTCGTAATGTGCGTAATTTTTATGATTGCTCGAATACTGCTAACAATCAAATATCAATGGATCCTTAACTTGGGATTCATCTCTACAATCAACAACCTCAATAAATTGTTGAACAACCGGTTTGTCCATGAAAAGATCATACATGAATGTTTCCGCACCTAGTTATACACTCGGACTAACGTCATGTGCCCCCAAAACCTCGATGCCCGGGGCAACCGCCCGGCTAGTTCGTGACTCTGGCCGGCTTTGAAAGCAGTTATGAAGTTTGAGATATCCCGGGAAATTGTTGCGCTATAAATAAAGTTTTGTCTCTTTCTATTCTGAAAATTTCTGTGACTGCTATACCAAGCTGATGTTATAAAGGATGGGTTATTCGGAATCGGAAATATCGAAACTTTTTTGGATGTCGGAATCGGGGATTTTTAACCGAATCTCAGATTCCAAAATCATTTCATGGAATTTTAGCCGAAAATTTCATCTTCCATTTCTGGCACTAAAATGAAATACGTATATGTTATTATTGATTTAAATTATCGATAAGACTAAAACCTGTAAATCTTGATAACGCCTAAATATGGTATTTAATGTGAATCTATTTTACTTATTCTTGAAGAGATTACGCACAATTCTCGAACTTTCCATTAAGTCCCTAAGTTCTTTTTCCATTACAAATGAAATTTTTACATTAAACATCTTTATAAACATTTATAATTCACTCATTTAATATTAATTTAATAATTATAATTATATTTTGTGATATAAAAACAAAATTATACCAAATTTTCGCTCTAAATTTCAGGATTTAAGTATGATATATATACGATTCAAATAAAGAAATTCTTCCCATGTTTGGCAATCGGGAGACCCGGGTTCGAGTCCCGGTCCCGGCAGACTTTTTTCATGTCCGTTTCTCCTTGGGAATAAAATATGTCTATGTCTATGGAAGTACCCAGCAATCCGCCTTCTGGCGCGTGACATGAGCATGCACAAGTTAATATAAGTATGAGTTTATGCACCAGTTTATACAAACATGTTTATGCACCAGTTTATAAAAGTATAACTGTATACAAATATAAAAAGGAAGAGAGAGTATTTTGGGCTTAAGGTTCAATGATTATGTGTTTGGTACCCACGGATACAAATATATTCACAATCTTCAGAAATTAAGCGATCATTTTCGGATTCCGATTCTGTGTGAAGATGGACTTCTGCAAAATTAAGGCCGCAGCAGTTCAATTTCTTTTTCGTTATTTACGAGGTTGTTATTCTTTATTGTTGTAAGTCATGAAGCTACAATTTAAGTTATGAAGGTCAATGATTTTTAACTTTGAAATTTGGATAGCCAGAATAAGAAGCAATAAATCAACCACAAAATTCAGTCACAAACAAAACAAAAATCACCGCAACCCGAAATTTTCGTTTTAAGAAATCCGAAAGATAAACCGATAAAAATAACTCCTAAAAGCTTTGGTTTCATAAAAAATGTGGCGTTCACTAATTATTTTCGCGCTTCAAGCCTTCAAACGAGCGGATTTTTTATGTACAGAATCAGCAAGAACAATATAAAACATCAGCAGCATCAAAAAAGAAAAACTGTCGATGGTTGTGGCAAAATACAGAGCCGCCAGAGTTGGGCGGCCTTCAAGCCACACGCGGCCATATAGTCACTATCCGAAACAACCGCTTGTATTTAAACTATTTTGTTTTCAAATATTGTAAATCTGACCTTCTGATGAAAGAAGTTTCCCACCACTTGCAATACGCTGTGAGTTTACTTCAAGGGTCTGCAAAGTATTAAGTCCGAGGGCTGATTTGAATCCCTCCACGCTTAGCTGCCCTAAGCACTGAAGAGGGGATGAGGTACACTAGGCTAGAAGAGGAGTGAAGTAGTTTGCCCTTGCTTTCCTCACCGAACCAGGATACTATGAACGGAAATTTGTATGTATTTACTGCGGTACAATGATCCCATGAATAACAATTTTCATGCCACTCAATAATAAAACGTCTTTATTTGGATGAAATTGAGACCAAACGTCCCCTCTTCCATCTAACCCATACTTATTATATACAGTTATTAATTTTAAAGTAATAGAAGTTAAATGAAAGAGAGGAGAAATGTGGATACTAAAAACCTAAGAGATTCTTATGGAAAAATCATTCACTGCGGGATAACACCAAGTAAGTAATGTGTGAGAAAAACCTTCGCAAACCTACTATCTACTGAAAGAAAAGAATAGAGGTTTAAAAACACCGCAAGCCGTATTTCGGCAGGCGGAACTCGCGTTAAGAGACAAACGGGAAGCTCCGGATTGCCGATTTCTGGGAAGTTCCAATGTACATTTCAGTGACAATGACTCCATTATCAGGGGATGTGGAGCCCAAATCTACCCTAACTACCATCTACTATTAATGAGTAACAATAATGAAAGCTGTTATTCAGAATTAATCATACTTCGCTAGCGTTCATTTTATGACACCCATGGGAAGATCAAAGCAAAATAAAACATTTTTCTCCATCCCGAATCGAGGGACAATTGGAAAACATTTCATTCATCAAGGTATGTCAGCAGGGATACTTTAAGAGTACCTATGAATTATTGAAATGTTCTTACGTTTCCTTATATTCTTTTGAAAACAGACTTTTTTACTTTATACTATAATCGAATAAAGCTGGTATTTTTCATGGTTGTTCGATTTTAAATTACAGGTTCACAACTCTTATCGCTTCATTTCACGAACAGATAATTCACAGCCACGATGAGATAATACTCTGCAGAGAATGCACACTTAGGAGACCTCATGAGAGGTAGAAGGTAAATTCATTTTTAAAGTATCCGCGAGTTGCAGTTACACCATTTACAATAACCTAATCATTTCAGAGGTGCTTTTGCTAAATTACTAATGAAACATACTTATGGAGTAAACTTGACTAACTTGCATTCGTCCACGTCGGAATGGGCTCTGGTTTTGCGGTCACGACAGAAGGAAGGTTATTCCGCGATCTAGGCCGCAAAGAGCAATGGAACTTGACTGCAAACTATTCTAGGTCGGCGGCATAAACAGTGGGAACTTCAGAGCCACAAGTAAATGAGTAAAGGGAAAATAAGTGCACGGGATCAAAATCCAGTAAATGGTAACGTGGCATTTAGATAACCTAAATTCAATCAATGAAAAATATCTGCTCTAAATTAAGGATTTAATTATGAATATACGGTTCTGTAGTAAAGAAAATACTCCTAACACTAGAATTTAATCTTCGTATCTCGTTCGGGTATTGGTGAAATATTTAAAGGGGCATTTACACATTCGCACGAATTGGGTCCACTAGTCATACGCCTCGTCCCTCGCCTCACCGCTCGTCGCGCCTCGACTTAGCGAACCGAACCTTCGGCGAATGTGAAAACGGTCATTCGCGCAATGGAGACGAATTTGCGAACGCCGTTCACGAATGTTGGCGACTGACGAGGCAATGCACGAGGTAAATGCGCTACAAAGGCAGACATCGCGAAATGATAGGAGGAAAGAGGCATTTCACCTAAAACTGTGTTGCGGCCGAGCTGGAGATAAGATAGAGATACCCATAAAAACTTCAGATCGATTATAACGAGATAATCGTAATGAATAAGACTGAAATGTTTGAGGAAACCAAGGACGACGAAAAAGGCGAAATTAAGGTGCTCATACGGGAAATAAGGTACTTTACCGTCAGTCGCACAACTGGCAAATAATAATAAAGAGATTAAATTACCTTCCGTTTCCTGAAAAGTAAAAGTATATCCAGAGAAATCTCAGTTGAATATTTCTTGAGATTTAGCTTAAGAAGTTGCCTCGAGGGCAGGAGTTCCATAGAACTATTAGAAGAGTCAGGTCCTCCGGTCCGGTCACACACCCTGTATCTCTCCTTGGAACCCTTAGGAGAGAGGTCCAGACTTAGAACCCTTCGAACTAACTATAAACGCATATTTCATCGCCCCTTTGACCTTTAACCGCTGGTCCAGCACTTTTCCTCTCTGGCGATGTTGAAAGAAGTGCACCCTTTAAAGTTTCCCAGATGCAGAAAATAGGCAGTTCATCTACAGGAAGTTAAAAACGTACAGTGATTTCAAAACGAAGCTTTTACAATTCTTATGGAGATGAGTGACGCAGTTAAAATTATTACCAATTTTACTTTTGTACGTAGTACTTTGCAAGATTTTTTTAAAATTATCATAGAATTTAAATTTTTTGTCCTTTTAGGTAAACGCATAACTTGTTTTTATTCGTAAGAAATTTTAACAAAAAACTGACTTCGTCTGGTTAAAGATCAATTGAAAATCTAAAAATGATAAGAATTTTTATAACTTTCCCGTCAATTGTAGATACCGGATATTTCCTGGGATTTCGGAATTGAAAATCTTTTATCCCCGAAATGGTTAAAAGTCAGGTAAATACAAGCACTCGATCTGAAGTAAAATCTGAATACCAGATGACTCTAAGTCAGAAGTACTAACCGGCAAAAAACTTTGGATTTAGCGCATTTCATAGCTATTATTGTTCGGAATAGGTGTAAATTCCTAACATCCTACAGCTCTAATATGGCTCGATGGCAAGAAAACAACAAATCAATTAAGTAGAAATCTACCAACTTGAGTACACGGAGGTCCCCTCTTTATAATCTCCATCAATCTCCCTATCCATTTCCATTATAATGTAGTATTTATTAATAATAAATTGCGACAATGTGAGTTTCCTCAGGTTTTCTACTTTTAAGTAGTACAGCTTTGGTTTTTCATTGCCAATATCTCGCTGCGATCTAACGTCCAACAGCTATTTGCTATTATACCTTACTTTGATGCTACAACACTCAAAATATTCAATAGCAACTCCTATTGTAGTTATTTAATTCTCCTCTATTACTTATGACGATTTTTTATGAACATATATAATCTGCAGTATTCTTTCTCTAGAAAATATATAGATATATATTTTTGGGCTTCTCTCACTTACAAGGAATTACATGAAACGATGCGGAAGATTACCAGTAACAAAACGAATATTGGTTATGAATAGAACAGCTCTAGTTGCAGTGCTCATTATTAGTTACTTCATAATCTTAACGCAAATTAACTATGTAAACTAGTTTATAATCATGTCACTATAACTTTTCTACAGTGTGTAACTAAATACTAATTTTTACTCCTTTTCCCAGACATGTTTTGTATTGCTGTGATTTCCACATCTATTTTGAAGTTTCCGTTTATTTAATAATAATATAATATCATTATCTGAACCTTTTAATTCTTTACTGGATTTTCGCTATTTTTTTACTCATCATTACCGCGTTTTTCGGTAATTTGAGTTTTCACACACATACACCCCTCTTTTTTTCTTCAACAATCACAGTAAATACTGAAACGTAAGTTAGGTGGAAAAGAAGCCCACATGAGCCTAACCTCGCCAATATCGGGTCAATCTCCTACATTTCCCTTGTAAGGGCTATGCTCCCAGACCGCTCACGTTTTCTCAAATCACCTAAAGGACTACATAGAATTGAAAAATAAACATTTTCACATGTTACCGCGACCCTAAATAAAAAAATGCAACAGTTTTAACAACGCCATGATCGTTAGGAAGAAATGTAATGGTATGTTCCCAAATGCGAGCACACACATTAGAAATGAATGTGAATCAATTCTGGCGATAATTGGTGGAACTTATCCATGATTGGATCAAACAAAACACAATCTCAATCCGTCCACAAAAGTATATTCGAAAAATACGATTGGTTTCGAGGGTTCTACCTCATCATCAGACAACCGCAAGAATTCTGTACTGTGGACGGAGTCAGATTGTTTTTTCTTTGAACTAACCGATAAGAATGTGAATTACATGCAAAATTCCACGTATGAAGACCTTAGTAATGTATTAATAACGGACTAAAAGAGAAGCTCGAAGAAAGGAAATCTAAAAAGGAAATTTCCTGCGAAAATTTCGTACGCTCCGGCTGGCAACAATAGCGATAGAAGTTCCCAATCTTTTTTCTGACGAACCCACGGATGACCAAATTTTCAAGGACGAATTTCGTGAAAATAAATCTACGAGGGGAAAGCTCGTGCAAGGAAATATTAACCTCCTTCAGTATAAACTAAGAATCGTGGAATTTCGGAATCAGCAGACGATATGCGGAATAATGCTCACATTTTCGTCTCGATGCATGAAGGAGCTCACACATACCACAAACATGACAAGATTTTAATTAAAGCAAGAAATTCCCTTGGAAAGAGAATCAGACTAACCATACCACATTCTATTTTCTATCAATCTTAGATTAGGTACTGGCGAAAACTGTAGAAACAGAAGCATTTGCCATTTACCATATCCTGACTTCAAATCTTGTATCTCGCGGAGTTCACCGACTAAAATCCATTAGAGGCAAGCGTTTGGTCTCACAATCCCTCCGGAAGGATCTCTAGTGACACGTCTGATATAAATATTCGCTTAATGAACTAATAATCATGAATCCTAATGCAAGGTAATGATATTTTTGCTCGATGATTTAATCCCTAAAAGATGTCAAAATGTCCGAAAGAAAAACTGACTGGTATTCGAACGCAGAAGTTCTCGCTTTCTGGGCGGATGCTTTAACGAATTGAGCTTCCGAGCCCGAACATTATGACACACAGTTTCGGGAGTCCAAAATCTAGTTAGAATCTTCTGGCCCGATAGCTGAATTGGTTAAAGCGTCTACCCAGAAAGCGAAAAACGGATGACTTCGGATTCGAGTCAGTCAGGACAGAATTTTTTCATTTAATTTATTTCCTTGGGATTTTTCCTAGGTGCGTGTCTTTATGTGAAAATTCATCATTACTCATATGTCAAAAGGTGTAAATAAAACAAATTAAGAACGTAATTATTTTAAACATAAAAAAATCAGCTGTATCAATAAAGAACGAGAAATCGAATAGTCAGAATGTCTCAGTGGACTTATCTGTAAGTGGGAAGTGATTCCAAACAGGAATTTTAAGAGCTACTTTCTTCATTTCTAACATTTTCTGCATAATAATACAGAGAAAATACTTTCTTAAGGAATAACAGGTGTGAAAAATAGCGACATGACTGGGACTCGAACCCAGGTCTCCCACTTTCCGGGTTAGTGCGGTTTCAGCCGCACGGCTCTTCCGTGCTAAGTTATGCTAAGTCATTCATCTTTCCCAAATCCTTCCTACAGATTCTCTTTCCGAACAAAAGCGAATATTTTGAAGGTTGAAAGAAAGGGATTTCAGAAATATAAATTATAATTTAAGACACTGCGAAAATCATTCACCATGTAACAACCATCGCAACTCTAGCAAAAATGATGACAACGTGAAGATTCTATAGTTTCGCTCAGTTGGGAAGACAGTGCAAAAAGAGATCGTTTGTAACAAAGTTTCGTAGCATCATAGACCCAGAGGTCTTCTAGTGGTGCGCTACGGGAGGACTACTTAAAACTCATTATGAAACTGAAACATTACGAAAAGTCCTACACAATCACCATGAAATTGGTTAATGAGAAGTCAATTAATTGGAAATTAAACTCTGATCATTCACAATAGATTCAACTAATGAGGATTTGATATTATTGAATTCCATCGTCACAACAAATAAAAAGGAAGTAGAACTAGAAGTAATAATAAAAGAAACTTCTACAAAGAAGTACCTTCTTTCCTGTAGAAGAAGCACTATTTCCTTTTTTATTGAGGTGATTAACAAAGTTCGAATAGAAAAGAATCAACATCGGAAGGCAAGGCCATTCGACAATAGAACTCCTTGAGACGGCTACCGTTCAGTTTTGTCATATCTAAGACAATGAAGACTGAGACAGAAATTTTCTCTGACATGTACGCACATCGTATGATACTGATGTACGCAACTTCATTATGAAGAGCATAGATGACCTAAGTGTATGATATAGATTAAAATAAGCTCATGGCTTCATCATGATCAGCAGTACTGCATAAGAACATGAATCGGGATATCCAATCACTATTCAGCAGTGAATAAATAACTGGAGAAAATATGCACAGAAATTAGTGGATGAAGTGTATACAAAAAGGGACGAACTTGTGTTATCCTAACGAGAGTCGATCGCGATATATTCACGAATTTCGACACATTCAAAGAACTCAAGACGGCGGAATTAATATATGAATAAATTTGAAATCTAAAACCTCCATATGGGCAACAATGACGATGGAGGCGTATTGAGGATGGAGCTCAGCAACGGAGGTCATAGTTTCGAATCCTGTATTCTGGAATAGTATCTAGGATGCGATAGAATAGATCTAAATGTTTGAATCGGTACTACTAATGGTACTAACAATGACACTAATTGCAAGAAAAGAGACAAAAACCCGTACATGAAGTTCTTATTAATAAACCGCATAACTTAGACCTCGTTAAACTAGGACCAACAGCTTGATGTAAACGACAGAAATTAAATAATTCCAAATCATTCCAGAGATACGCAGCATCGGGTAAAATCAAATCATATACAGTAAAAGAAAGGGGAAGGAAATGCAAGTTACAAGAAATTAAAATGAAAAACTAAATTGTCGTATGAAGCAGTGTGATTCTCGCTAAAAGAATTGTAAAGGCTGAGAGTGACAAACCAAATTCCAATTGAAAATATGCCTGCTGCGGTGAAAAATAAACTATTACGGAAGAGCAGGCAAATCATCGTGTAAACAAGCTAGTAACATCACATGCAGCAATAAAGATGGCTCTGCAATCTGGAGAAGAGGCGTATCAGGCTCTCCAGCATGACAATAGAGATATTTTTAGCAATTCCGAATTTTTAACAATCCATTCGGTATCGATCGAGGATTCCGAGGTCTTTAACTGTTCAGCAAGTCGTTCACGGTTCCGTTCCGATGATGGAAGATCCTTCATCGACGCATTTCATCTATCGATATTAGAGGAGCAGAAAATAAGGAAGGAAACAGTCTAATGAAGCTCGGTTCTTCTACTTTCCAAGCGGTTGATCTAGCCCAATGATAAGCGATGAGAAACGCATGGTTCACATGCTTGAATTTAGATGAAGAAATTGAAAGAGAAAAAGCAGCCGGGAATCGAACCCGGGTCTCCCACTTTCCGGGCGGGTGCTCTGTCCTTCAATCTACCACGACAGAACGATCCCTCCTTCAATTTCTTGGGCTATGATGGGACTCTGAGTACTGCGGAGGGTCCATCCAAGGTATCTCCGAATTCGATTCCCGGCTGCGGCAGACTTTTTCTCTTTCAATTTTTTCATCTAACCCAATGGTTGTTAACCTTCTCAATAGCTGGCACCCCCTGAATTCTCAAATGAGTTCTCGCACACCTTCCAAAAATATTAAATATATTTTTTTAATTGGCCAACAAAAATTTGACTTCTGTACTGTGAAATTATGCAGGGAAATTGAACTACTGAAGTTCTCCATAAAAAATAATCGTTTACTTACTTGTCACTTTAACTTAGTGGGAAGCGACTCCCTTTCATCATAGCGTCTCGCAACCCTAAAAAAGCTTCTCTTCCCCACCCCCAGAGGTGCATGCACCCCTGGTTAAGAATCACTGCTCTAACCAATTGAACTATTACGACAGAACTATTTCACAGAGCGATGTCGCCTTTGATGGACCCTCCGGAACACACCGAATTCCATCATATCCTCAGAAATTGAAGGAGTGATTGTTCTCCAGTGGAAGCTAAGCGTTTTATTCCCATTATTATAGCCTTCCACGAAATAACGATTGTTTCAAAATATGAAATATTGAGTTTGGAAATCAAAACATTCGTCCGAAAGTGGTGGATTACCTTTCATCAAATACAGAAAAAGATATAATATATATAAGAGAATATATAATTATAAAATAGAAGTTGTCACTGATGGTTGAGTTATTTGCAGTTTAAAAAAAAACTCCTGAAACTATCAACGCTAACATTATTTCCTATGCGCATTTCGCCCCCTATGATAGGGACCAGAGCAGAAATTCTGATAGAAATAGATAGAATAGATGGAATAGATTCTGCTCTGGTTTCTGAGGAAGCTATCATTAGTACAATCTTAGCCTTGATGGTTTTTAGAGTTCTTCTAAACTGCATATACATAATTATATTTCATTCATCTACATAGAATGGAATGGAATGCATTATTAATTCATCCATATATTAAAATAAAGTCATTGAAAGACATCGGAACAACCTGAACGGTACGTTACATCTTTTGTGATAATATTAGAATGCAGCCAAATATAATTCCACTATTTCGTTAGCGTTTACACATTGGAAATGTTAGAGAGTAACAATCGTAATAAATGAAATTAAGCCTTTATAGACTGTATTGATACTAAACCGAAATACCATAAAAGTGTTAAAATCAAATTACAAAGGCTTTTTTGCAAAAGAAAAAGATGACCTCATCCATTTATCATCGGCAGTTTTATTGCGCTGGCAATAAAACGTAATATATAGGTTCATAAAAATAATATTCAGACTTAAAAAATGAGACTTCAACGAGTCAATTAAAAGTTCAAAAACTCTCAACCTTCAACGTAACTCTCATAAACTTTTGGAAAGCATAAAAATTTTGACGGTTCTCAAGAACCTAATTCAATCCGAATATTAGCAGCAACAGAGGAAAAACAGATTCATTGCACTGCTCTAAAAGTTTCTTAGACTTATCATAACCATCTTTTAGGAAGTTGGCTGATGATTATTGAAGAAGTCGAATTTGTTTCAGGATTTCTTTCACTATAATACTTTTTTATAGGATGACTCCCTGCAGCCCACCCTTATCGGGCAAATAAGGCTTCCGACAGGATCGAATACAAAAAAAAGCTCAAAAAATTTATCACAAGGGTTAACTGAAATCGAACTAATGTTTGGCAACAACCGCGGGTTAAAGACAAAAAGTCTTTAACCCTTCACTACTCGCGTCAATTTTTGGAATATGCTAGCGTGGCGTCTCTCAGACGCCAATATTAAACATTATAAAAAATAAATAATAATAGAGAAAATGCTATATACTGCTGTTAAATTATTTATTTACTCTTTTACGACTAATAAAATTGTAAATACATTAGGTTGTCACTTATACATAACATTTTAATCGTCTATAAATAATCAACCCTATTTCTAATACATTTAGTATATCTTATTCACATCACAGCTTCACTACGAATTTTTATCCTTACAAACAACGCAAACGCATTGCGAATGCTAAACAGATATAATTTTCACAGAAATTCATTTATATTTTGTCATTCGATTCTTCTTTCTGTCGCAAATGTAACATCACTTTCTGGTTTCCTCTTTTTCCCCCGTTCCCCTTTGCTTTTGGAACTACCTGGTCTTGACTCCTTACATCCAGTTTCTTTATCTTTCTCAGTAACGGCTAAAGTACTTTTTCTCAACTCCCTGGGAAAATTCACTGTGTGACTACGATTTTGCAGTTGTTCTTTGGTTAGGTATCGCGCAAGGGTTTTGATAAAGTGCCTTCTCTTCAGAATTGTATGGGAAAACTGTTTGTTATTTTCAAGGTAAATTACCAGAGCATTTATTACACCCGCATTGAGAATTGTATAAAATATAGCCATTGGCCACCTATTGGTGTTTCTTGCTACTGAGTATGTCGCACATAATTTATCAACTACGTCAACGCCAGATTTTGTACCATTGTAGAATGTCACGATCTCTAGTTTTTTCGCATTCCCCGTTGTTTCATCGATTGTGGAATCATGATGCACAGACGATATTAAAATTACATTTTTTCTTGGCTTTGGAATGTATGATAATAATGAGCAGTGCTTTGCAAAGCTAAAACGAGTTGTAAATACTTCTCGACCGCGAGGGGATGTGAAACTGGGTGGAAGCTGCCCTTTATTTTACCTCACTGTTCCTACATATGTAAGGTTAACTTTTAGAAGATCTAAAACTAGCTCGTAACATGTAAACAAAACCAACGGCGGTTATATTACGACCACTGCTACTAATCGGTCTCATCAACCTTTTCACAACATCATTGGCACTGTTACTTACGTGAAGTGGGCCTTCCGGCTTCTCCCCAACGTATACTTCTAAGTTACCTGTGTTAAAAGTTTTAGAATCCACTAGAGAAAATATCTTAATGCCACATTTTCCGGATTTACTTCGGATGTTCCCGAAAACAATTTTTTTACCTGACACTTCATCGTTTCTTCCTCACTAGTAATTTCTTGCTCCGTATCCGTGTTTTGCATTTGTTCCTATAAGGAATCTTCTTCATCTTCGCTCTCATCATCTGCTACAGACATTTCAGAATCTGTTGATGCCATTAAAAGACACTGAAAATAGTTACGATCTCCCTCCCGCATTTGGTCAAAGTGTTCGTTTCTCTCTATCTAAAGGACAGAAGTAAATCCAGAAGAGGCATCATGGTAGGAAAAGAACATCTAGTGACCATAACGTGATAAATTTAGTAAACGTATATGCAGGAACATAAATTAAAATAAAACTTACGATTCTGAATAATGAAACACGCTAAAAAGTAGCTCGTTACGCTGCAACGCTCTGAACCCACTCGCAAATTTTACTAAGAAAATTCAGATGCTCCTTGCAGTCACAAGTTCCGCTCTGACACACCAGTGCATAAGTGTTCTACCTTTCGGTAGGTCCATGTGGCCTAATATTCCCTATTCATAGCCCTTTCCTTCGCTACCTGGTAACTTACCCCACCCTTTATGTCATCTAAAATTTTTTGCCTTTGCCTTCCCCTCTGTCTTTTCCCTTGCATTCTACCCTCTATTACATTCTTCAGCAATCCCTCTCCTCTCAATATCTGACCCACCCATTTCTTTTGTCGGCGCTTAATTACTTCAATTAAAACCCTTTCCTCCCCAACCATTTCTAGCACCTCTATGTTTGTTTTTCTATCCACCCAGCTCACCTTCTCCATTCTACGCCACACCCACATCTCAAATGCCTCCAATCTTTTGATGTTCTCTTTTCGTAAGGTCCACGTTTCACACCCATACAGCAAAACACTTCATATCAAGGATTTTACCAATCTTTTCCTGATTCCTTTATCGAGACCCTTTGTCATTAATTCCCTTCGCTTCATAAAAGCTTCTTTGGCCAATGCTACTCTTTTTCGAACCTCATCTCCACACCTCCCATCCCAAGATAGAACACTACCCAAGTACGAGAATTTGTCCACCTGTTCTAGTTTTTCCCCATCCACCCTGATTGTTAATTTAGCCTTCTTTCCCTTAGTGAATCTCATTACTTTAGTTTTACTTACGTTTATTTTCATTCCATATTCCCTTGCCTTATCGTTTAGTGCATTTACTAGTATTTGTATACCCCTTTCGGAATCTCACACAATAGCTTTATCGTCTGCATATCTTACTGACTTTACCACTTTCCCTCCAACTATCACTCCCTTGCTTATTTCTTCCCAAGCTTCATTCACCATTTCCTCTGCATATATATTAAAAATCGATGGTGATAATGGGCATCCTTGTCTTACCCCTCTCCCTAACTCTGCCCATTCCGACTCCCCCTCAGTTATTCTAACTCGCGCTGTTTGATAAGTACAAATTTTGCACCAAACGCCTATCTTTCCAGTCTTTAAAATTCCCATTAATTTTGGCCATTGAACTCTATCGAAAGCCTTTTCAAAATCGACAAAACTTGCACATATATCCTTTTTAAATTCCAGGCTTCGTTCTACTAGTACCCTCATTACCCCGATTGCATCCCTCGTTCCTTTCCCTTTCTGAAATCGGAACTGGTCTTCTCCAATTTGCCCCTTAATTTTTCCTTCAATTCTTCTATTTAATACTCTTAGAATAACCTTTGCCGCGTGAGATATTAAACTGATTTCTGACACACCAACGGACAGAGAATGAGAGGACTAAGAGAATTATATGGAGGATCTGCGAGAGTTGCACGTTTGCATATCGAAAAGAAAACAAAATGGCTCAATATCTGGTGAACCGACGTGGCATCTCTCCGGCTGGGATAAACAAAAATAAACTATCGTAGATATGGCGGAGCGTTTCACTAACGTTGCAGGCTGAAAAGAAAGCAGTCGCCGATATTGTTTTTCTATGTGGCGTTAATACTGCACCAAATTAACTGGGATAAGATATGATACGTAACTGATGAAGACAAAACGTTGCACATACGCTGATTGAAAACCAAGAAGCAAGGCAAATGTCGAAACAGCGTTGTCCTTCCCAAGAAGACCAACTCAATGGTTGGGTTGCTGAAATACGAGCTTTGATTGAAGAACTTTGTTGTCATCCTGAGCAATAATTTCTCCACATATTTTCCAAGGAAACCAAAAAAATTAAAGTCGTAAACCACGTAAATGAAAAACTACATTAAACAGGAGGAAAGATAGCAATTTTATGAACAAAAAAACACAGATAGTCATAATTTGTGATAAAATTAAATAATGATGCAGATTAAGACATATAAACATCGATTGACAAAAAAATCCTTTTCTAACGAACCTAGTCACGTGGCGTCTGTCAGACTCAAAAACATTTCAAAAACCCTTCATCGGCCCCCTGCTATAAATTTATTTTATATGAGTTAACTGACTTGTAGAAAAGTCGAAATTAGGAAGGTACCTAGAAGGAGAAACCATTATACGCATATATCTACCAAAAAAACACAAAATAATATTGACTGGCGTCCAGCAGATGCCACGCGAGTAGCGGAGGGTTAAGAAAAGCGTGTAAAGTTCGCAGCCACTACTAATATTAGCAGTTATGTCTTCATCTCAGATGTTCCTAAAACGAAAGCGCGTAAATTAAGTTGACGTATCGTTACCTACCTACGAAATCGAGGGCAAGATGAGAGAAACCGTAATCGGACTTGGAAAAATACCTCTAAGGGGGAATTGTGCAAACTCAAAAAGAGGTTTCAAAACTTTTTTTCGGCGAAATATTATAAGAAACAGAATTAATCTCAGTTGGTAACATAGTATTATAGTCGACAGTTGATAGAGACAGACTTCCAACTTCGGTTAGATTAGAACATCAATGCTACGATACTAAGAATTTGCTAAGATACTTCTCACAGATACATCAAAGTTGGCCGGTCCATATCGGGAAGGGAAAGACGTAGGGGCGACCGCCCCATTCCCCTAAAGGTGTGACGAGAAGCTTGAAATAAATCTGATCGTGAATTTTTTCTACTCGCACCATATATCTACCTAATTATCACGACAATATTAAATTTCAAAGTTCATTAGAGATACAGTACTACCTCTGTAATCCGGCCTTGCATTAATCCAACACGTCCAGTAATCCGGCGTGCAGGGCTGGCGACCTCCCTCCCGCTATCATTATTTCGTCAGTTTTAAATAAAAGATTTTTCAATAGGAAGTAAGTACTTGTATCGTTATTATGTATCTAGGTGTGCGTCTGTTCTATTCGTACATACTCTATATGAAGTTTTGGTTTTGTTTTGACCCACTGAATCGGAAAAAGAAAATTCGTGCTGGTGTCCAGGGTTTGTTCGGCTATCTTTCTCGACTCATACCCAGTAAGGAGAGAATTATGGTCACAAGATTTAATTGCCAAATTAATATTTAAAAGGTTTTTTGGTGCATTGTATTTGTGCATTTCCAATGATCCGGTGTTTTCGATAATCCGGCTATCTCATGGTTGCATATGTGCCGGATTACCGAGATCGCACTGTAATTTCTTAAGGGAACTGACTTGAACCGCCCTCCTTGGCAAGTTTCTAGATGCGCTCCTGATGCCAAAACGGTACCGAAATAGGTGAAGACAGAAGAGAGCACAAGATTCTTATTATATATTCTTCGCTCTGACAAACCTGGTGGGTTATTACGTAAATTCGACACAAGAATCGAATTCGAGCACCCGAGGTCCTTAGGGTGAGCTTTTCGGGAGGAAGTTCTTACATGGTTGCATGGATAGCGTATCCCTTCGAATGTGACGTCATTTTGAGTCAGGCTGCCGAATTGGAATCCGAAGCTTGCATAGATCCCACTGTCCTGAGCCTCACTCCCTATTGTTCATTATTCTTCCCACTATATCGCATAATACATAATACATACATTTTATTGCGATACGATAAACGATAACAAGAAACTAAAGAGGTAACTCGAACGATTGGTGTTTATACCCCCTGCCACAAGTCGAAAGGTGGCTTGCAGGGTATTTATGTAGATGTACTGCTGTGCTTCAACAGATGATGAATTATCATTAGGGCTCTCGGACTGCTTAGTGGGCAACACGTTCGACTTCGGCGAAATCAGGACCCGGTTTCGATTCCCGGAAGGGGCTTACGTTAGAAATGACCTAAGCTGTCGAAGCACTTTTAGCAATACTACTACTACGAACTATCATTAGCTAGAAGACATGGTCGTTTGAGATTATTTTTTAGGAAATTGAACAAATTTTTGGTCCCCATATTTCCAGTGATGGGTAGTTTCGTCAAATCTAAATATTTACGACTAATCTCTTTGGCTAGTTTTAGCTTCTTGTGTGTTTAACAGAGAAAAGAGTTATCGTTCCTATTCAATATTATTCCTTAACATCCAATGAGAATATCATTTATGAGTAAGTAAGGCATATTTAATTTGGATGATGCGATTTTCTTCTCCAAGACTTTCATGATTCGATTATGTGGGCTTAAAACTCGGAAGCCTCTCAGCAGTAATTTCTCTTTTTGGCAACATTCTCTGCTTTGGGATTCACGAAGATTAAACAGACCATTCGTCGTTTCTGACCTTAATTGCTTTGGAAATGACTTAAGTTGCCGATATACTCATATTGCTTTAATTTCCATTCGTACTGAAATATCAAAGACGGAAAGACCTTCAAAATCGCGTCACTTCTTATCTAACACAAGTTGGGCGACAAGCAAAGATTACAGCGCGTAATTTCGCGAGATAACAATTTTAGCTACGGGTGCATCAATAGAAAAAATCACAATTGTCGGATTTACTTGAATAAAGCCAAATTTGGAGATACGAATTCACTCAGAAATAAAACCTATTCACTTCGCAAAATCTGAAGGATCACACGTTTCTAATTCCATGCTATTTTTAAATCCGTCCAACGACCAAGTAGAAAACTGATTGCTCTTTTAAGGTTTTAATATTACAGCAAATCATAATTCTCTAAATATATCAAACAATTAACAACGATAATCCACCGTTACTTCATCAAAAATCCATATTTAAGGGGTTGAAGGTGATAAGAACACATTAGGTGCAATATCAGGAACATGAAATAATGAATACTATAATAAAATTCCACCAAATCTCTCTAGAAAAGATTAATATTATATCAGGAATAGAAATATATACGCAAATACCCTATGATTCGTTATTCGCATCCTGTTTCTAGGAGGACATTGTCTCATCAAATTGTCAAAAATGTAAGGAATTTCAATATCGAACTGAGAAAATGAAAATAGACATTTACCCGTACCACATAACATTACGTTATGTGGTTGAGTAAATGTCTATTTTCATTTTCTCAGTTCGTTATGGCTTCCTACCACAAAGTCTTGCTAGAATCTATTGATAGTGATTTCAATATCTACGGAACATGAGCCTCTTCAATTTGTATTTCTATTGATGTAAGAGAGTTTGTAAAATGTGCAAAATTCGATAAGAAAACCAATAGCAATGGTAACAGCCTAACAACCGGTGACAAAAGGAAATCTTTCAAATTAAACAAAAAAAAACAAACTTTCAAACAAAGCAGAAGACGTCTTTATCGCGGGCGAGATTGGGACTATGAAGTCCCCTCTGGCATCTAACCCATATAATTTTAATAAAAGTGCAGCATAAGACAGTAAATAAAAGAGAAAAGAAAGAAGAATCTTTGCGTGGATTAAAATACCCAAGTCAAAGGCTAAGTAAAAAATTGATTTAATTTCTTACTTAGTTTTCCTTTCAACTCTATCGCCTTTTCTCATTCCCCTAAGATGGAGCCAAATGATCCATCTCCTGAGCAGTCACTTTTCTATCCTTTTTCTTCACCGACCAAATTCCCACGATCATGCCTATACACCTCCAACCTGCTCTTTATTAGCATTTTCAGTACTGATAGTTTATCAACGTAAAATTTTGATTACAAGAAGCTAACGCAGTTAACGCACACTTAGGGTGACCAGACATCTAGATTTGGAAGGGACCGTCCCTCTTTTGAAATGTCTGTCTACCATTTATTATTTTTAATATTTATTGCTCCAGTAATGTCCCGCTTTACTTTTATTACGTTTGAATCTATCGATGATGGTTTCAACTTTATCGTTGCCTTATATTGTATCTAGAATGTTAAGAGTGATCTAATGTTACATGAAACCTAATGGTCTTGCTTCATTACTAGAGGTTATGCGCGCTGTACTTTTAATTCCAAAATGTAATCTGGAATAACAATTCAATAAGTGGACTCAGCAAAATGTCTATACTCCAGAGGACATCAACATATTCCGAGTTACACCCTACAATAGCATCAATTTCCAAAATAAAATATTTCTAAAAGATGCGACATCTTTAATCTTCTTTTTGCTCAAAGTGAACTTATGACTTGGTATACCACATCTGGTCATCCTATATGCAGTAGACTTTTAGCTTTACGATAGTAGTAGTAATACGATAGTAGTAGCTTTCCGATATTAATCCGATTACGATAGTAGTAGTAATACGATAGTGGTAGCTTTCCGATATTAATCTGTAATTCCATAGGAGTCATCGTTTTGTAAAAATGTCTTATCGTGAACCCAATATCACACTGATTGTCGATAATTCGTTCCAAGTCATATTACATTTCATTTAAAATGGTTGCGATAGGTTTGAATTCGGGAACTTATCCGAAGTACGCGCCTGAAGTAAATGAACACAATATCGTTGAGCGAGTAAGGTATCGTAATTACCTAATGAACGCACAGCGTAATGTGATTTTATCGTATTTACCTCGATGCGCGTTGACGAGGAATCGAGATGTATTCCGTTGGAAGCCTGGCTGAATATTTTCTGATTGGTATTCTTTCAGTAAATCAAGTGAAAAAATCACGTCTAAAAAGCACGAGATGGATAGTCAGGGCCATTTTCGCTTTTGATAACAACAGTTCATAACATCGGGAATCCATTCACAAGGCTAATCATATGCATACGCACACACAGAGCCGTACCGATGAGTGAAAACGTCCTCACAAAAATTACGCCACAACGATACTCTAATTTTTATGATTCAACCAATTATGGAAGTAGGGTTTGTATAAGCCTGGATAATGTATGGTATTCTACTGCTATATTCGAATAATATCTTTGCTAATCGATGGAGTACATCTTTTTCGCATTTTGCGGTGAATTAATAAATTAGGTCACAAGCAAAGTTCATAATTTGGAAAATATCTGATGACGTAGTAGAAAAATTTGAGAAAGGTGAATAACCCCCGAAAAACAGCCTTGGTGGGGAATTCGTCAATAATTCAGGCACTCTTTTCCAAGTTTCGAGGGCTTTTCACCCTATTAAAAATAGGTTCGTATAAAATTAATCGCTAAGTTGTAAACAACGTAAGTTGACTTGAGAAAACTTCTACCGATAGCTTTATCACGTGACCAAGTTCGCACTTTTACGTCCATCCGTTACAGAGAAAAAGTTGTTTTACGAAATGAGTAATAACTTTATATCGTGTTACGGAAATGATCGAAAACGTTTTCATTTACCCAATAATAAATACTCTATTAATGAATTAAAATTTATTTTCGATTAAATAATTACTTTTCGAGAAAAAATATTTCACAGTGAACACTCCGTCTAGGAGAGCGAAAATATTGGGCATCTTTTTGTATTATATGGTATAACGTAAGACTGTTAGGAGATGGCCAAAAGAAGTATATTTAGCTTTTTCGCTAAAATGGGTCCAAAAAAAATGATTTTTTGCAAAATAAGCATCCTTTGCGAAAAGTGAAATGCACATCTCTCCCGGACTTATCCTAATCATTTACCAGTAATAGCTGCGAATTATGATGAAATACCTTATACACCAGTACCTCCCGACTAGAGACTACTTGCTCAAGTCCTACTTCTTGGAAGTACATACAGTGTTCTGACACACTCTGGGTATGTGAAATATTTATTTTCTTATTTAAATAGGATACAAACACGCAATGTTTCACCACTAAACTTAGTCATGTTTTCTAACTAACGGTAGGCTCATGTACATAATTTTCACTAATTAAACACTTTCTTTCACTTCTCGATAATATATACTACCCTTTAAATCTTACAAAACACAATCGCACGAGTCATGAAATTAAAAGCATAAGAAAAAGATTATTAATTTAACTAATTAGCTTATAGAGATTGTCAAATTCAATCGATGTTTTTTTTAGTCTTTCTTGGTGGAACGCCATAGATAAGAAATGACATGATGACTCGGATGAGTCGAAACCGGTCGTTAGTAAAATCTTTATGCAAACTACAAAGTGTTTCATTTCTTATCTAGAGCCAAATACATCAAACCGAAACCGAACCTGAAAAAAGTTTTTTGCCGGAAGGAAAACCGAATCAACCCGAACCGAAAAAATGAAATTCCTAAGTTCGAACTGAAACCGAAAACCGGTATTCATTCCGCTCCGATTTTCGTTTCCTAATAATGCAATTTTACTCGAACTTACAATTAGCTGGAAATTTTGCTATATAGACACCTTATTTCATAATAAGAATGGATTAAATGGTATTTTATACAAAACCAATGGACACTTATTTGATCGAGTGACAAGACTAAATGGCTGTGATACGTGTAAAAATGGTGAAGAGTTTACTGAGTAGCGTGAATGTAACAAAGGGAAGTCCCCCCACACACCCTGTTCTTCTTCCGTTGTGCGAACGTCTTTTAATCTTCAGTTTCGTTTTCATAGATATTAATTTTCCAAAACCTTTCTATTTCCTTTCGCGAATAAAAATGACTTATTGCGAAATTACGTTTTTTTGGTGGTCTTAGTACATAAAAATGCTACAAATAAATATTTGGTCAGTTAAAGAATAATAGTTTTAAAAATATAAAACGGTTGTGTAAAGAAAGACGAGCATTAAGGTACGACTGACTACATCGAAGTTCGTAATGTTATACAGGGACAGAAGTTTGCGAAACATTGCAAAATATCTTATTTTTATCAACACAGCGTTCGATAAATCATTCTGATATAGGATATCCAACTGAGTATATGCGTGAGACAGAAAAACATTCGCATAAATTGTCACACTCCGCTACGTATAACTGACTAGACCTTCAGAAATCTGCAAACCTTTCCGAAATCTACTACAGCTGAAAACGCGGTATTTGAAACGCTTGGGTATAACAAAGGTCGTCAACCTTCAAAGTCAACAGGCTTAATATTTAAACATTTAGCTACTTCGAGGAATAAATTGAAAATAATCCAACAGAATGATCAATATTTCATGTTATTTGATTTTCCCCGTTTCTCTCGCTAAGCAGTGTTCAATAATGCGTTACAAACGTATAAGGGACTGACTTGTACCCTTAGGTCATTAGCAAAGGAAGTCAATCCCCCATATTTGGCTGCACTGTCTTCCATATCTTAACGCGTCCCAGTTTGCTATACTCAGTCCTGTACCGCTAATGCAAATTTTTTTTCCATTACAGCAAATGTCAATGACGTTGAACCGGAAACCCAGCAAGGCCGATCTAAACGTCGAACTGATGTAAAATAATAGCGGTGGATACACCGACATATTACACTATCACTAGAATTATGAAAATCGTTCCAGGTAATCTTACCACTTTACCAGGGTTCTTTAAGTAAGAAAAGTTTTCTAGAATGTTAATGTTTTACCCCAAACTGATAATGAAAGCATTGAATATTGATATTTATTCATCTGATCAGGACGTCATAAGATTCGTAAACATCACATGAGACAGCTTGGTACAGTCAATTGTCAGCTTAGTTCGAAGTATACTCTTTAATCACGTAAAACATTGAATTAATCATAAAAATATATCTCGCAAAAATAATGCTACTGTACTGTAAGAATCAAAAGGTGAACATGACCAGTATGTGAAAAGCACACACTCATAGCTGAAAATTTCGCAAATTATTAATTAAATTGGAGCGCGGATTCGGCGCAATTGACCTTAAGGTCGAATACTTGTAATATAGTTCATATCAATAATGTTATCACCAATTGACGGATAAATGAAATGAAATACGAATATGATAATTACTTACAAGAAACGTTTCGCTGGAAAAATAACTTGAATGTTCATAAATTACCCAAAGGTAAATGTTTAAGCACAAATTAAATATGGGCAAAATTTGAAAAAAATATATATTCTGACAAAATATTTATACTAGTTACACTAAATTTTGGGAAGCTTTTTCCAAAGAAGGATGACTGATTGCAAAACAGCCTGATAACGTACCGTTAAAGATAGCTAAAGTTCCTCCATCACTCGGAAAGTACGATGATCACCAGCAATATCTCTTCTGAAGCTGTTGTTAAAAAATTTTAACGAATACTCTACATCCAGGGAGAAAATATTCCCATGCAGTCATTGGAATCGTAGGAATAACAGCAATTTCTCTCTTACCATTAGTCACGGAATGCGATCGTCAAGTTAATTTTTTTTGGGGGTGAGAGGACTGAATCAGCGATATGAGTGAAATCAAGGGTAGATCGTTTGATGTCTTTTAGCCTCTGAAGCTGAATTTTCGATTATATTATTGATTGTAATCGAATAAATTATATATAAGAGTCAAAGTACTTTACTATTTTTATTCTTTTTTCTTCGCTGTAGGTTGAGTTGCTAACCCTTATCAAGGCCTTGATCGCAAATGATATGGACTTCGTAACAGGAAAATATCAGTCTAAGTGAATCGTTCAATCAAGCCATTTGGTGTCAAGTTTGTTTAATACGTAGGTTTTAATATGAATAATGACCGAGTTAACTCAGCTGGCCAACATGCCGTCAACAAAGACGTCAGGGAAATTACGGTCGACGTTGACAATGGTCTTCGTGTCATAACGTTAAATCGACCTAAAAAGAAGAATGCTCTCAGCACCGAGGTTTGTACACAGAGCGAAATTCTCATTGACATTCTACGAAGATTTCAGTTCCTATCGGCGGACTTAATTTATAAGTAATGCTTCCCCATTCATTTTCATAGTCACTTTTAATCAGGGTCCTTACCAAGAAACCAGAAAATTTATTGAGATTTAATCAATAATTTAAATTACCGATACCTATGTTTTCATTAATTTATATAACTAGAAAAATCTTTTTCTTCATGTGAAGTTAGAGATAATCGCTGTTTAATCTGAAAGGGTTTGGAAATATGGTGATTTCCTTTATGGTTTAGAAAGAATTGAAGAAATGATATGCGGTATCTTACAGACAACAAAAATTCATTTCTGTAGTTACTTTTAAATGAAGTCCTAGATTTTAAAAATCTGGAGTTCAAGCACTAGAATAAGTTTACCAATGCTCTAACTTCAAACCGAACAAAATAATAGTGGAGAGGCATTAATGAAACAGATAGAGGAATTTTATCAAAATTGTAATTCCATACAATTCCTATAACAATTTTTTAGAAGGCTATTATAGATTTTAATTCGTTGATTCCTCCCGGTTTTAATCAGTTGTTTTCTAACGAAGTGTATTCCAAGGTTTACTGATGTAAGTATTTATTTTAGGACCTCTTGGTACCCCAGTCCCTAAAGTGGATTCCTCATTATTCAAGAATGTTTTAATAAAAGATTTCTTCTGTTATTTCAATTTTGTAAGTAAAAACTTCTTTGTCTCCAAGTTATAAAAACAAACAAGTAACTGTTGTTTCCACATACACAGCTGTTCTGTAAATCTCAGAACCCTAACAGCATATCACCTGGGGTAGCCATTCTAATGATAGTGCACCAATGCTCACTGTCCAGTGCCTTCTGTAAGTCTTTTATATTCCAGAGTAATTAGCTCTGTATCAAAAACTTAGATTTTTTTAATTTGAAACATTCATTCTGTACAGCAGTGAGTACGCAGTTTATCACGAGGAAAATTTACTCCTTTTTCAATGCATTGTTGCTGAGAAACGAGATCATATAGAGAGGGGCAAGTTGAATGATGCATGGAGCCAAATTCTTAAGCATTTAATTAAAGCAAGAAATACATTTTGCAACCCTCAAATGCAAGTAAATTGAGTAATGCTCTTCAACATCCTCAAAAGAATTGTATTACTCAGTTCGATTCAGTTGGTGATAGAGAGCTATATTAAAGATACTGAAGACTCACCTAAGCTGTTTGGCCAAGTATATGGTGTAGATGGATAAGGAGATGAGAGGTCTATTCACAGTACTCAATGATGGAAAATTTTGCAAAATAGGTTTAGAAAAAGCAGTGCAGGAATTCATTGAATTAGCAAAATTAAAGTTTCAAAGCTTCATTACAAAAATTATACTACAAGACGCTTAAAATCTTGCATTCCAAAAGTTTATTTTTTTATCAAAAGGCTGGCTGTGAGATACATCAAATAAATGTAGAATATGAATTCTGCTGTTAAATATAGTTTATGATGCAAATTTTATCAATTATAACCTAACGTTGAAATTGTTAAAAGAAGGAGTCTAAATGTAGTTTGTTTCCATGAGTGGAAAGTCATCAATATAAGTTAGCAAAATATATTAGTTTTTCTAAAAGATATATTTTTGTGTGTGACTCTACAACTGTGGCATCATCAGCAGCCATTGGAAAGAATTTAATATGGTATAAACACAGAAGGTAAGGAGTGATAACAATGATGGGTGGGTTGGGAAATTCGAAGAATGCCTTTCAGGGGAGGGATAGAAGAGACAAGGTGTTGAGCAAAGTCAGTTATTAGTTTGGAAATGAATTATCATATGAAAAAGGTTTCTTCCATAACTTTGGCAAGTCTAAATTGCGACTTTTTGCTTTATGTTAGTGGAGCTTAAAGATGGAGTTAATTTCATACCCAAAGTCAAGTAAGCTAAGGGTTAAAGAAGATGTTCCTTATCATTCCTATCCAATCCATCCTTTTACCAACATTTATATCTCAATTGATAAAATGAAGGTAACCCATATTAATGGTTTCTTTATCAATTTCTACTGATTGAAAGTCTAATGGTCTTGTACAGACCCAGTCTATTTGATTTTGAATTTGTCATGTTACCATCTTGCAAAATATTTAAAGATTTTAGGTCATTTTTTGTGAAAAAGCATCCCATAATCTCCATTTCTCATATCCTATTTAGAACTTTGTTCACTTCTCTCCAGCTTTTAGTTTTGTAGTTTTCAGATCTCTTCTTGAGTTCAAACTAAATAATAATCAATAGATTCAACCATTACATTAGTAAAAAACATGTAAAATCACAAATTTGATTATTTCTGAATTATTATCACTAACTGAAGTGTGGACATTTCAAAACTATTCAGTTTTAATAATTAATACAACTAGATAGTCCTACAATGGAATCCCTTATTCTACTCCTACCTAATCCCTTTTTATCCAACACTTATGACTGAGGCGGAACCATTTCTCATCAGAAGGATGTATCTGAAGACATCAGGTAGCTTAAAAACTATTATGGTGCTCTCAAATTGTGTTACCCAGCTTTAAATTATCTTATATCAAAACTGTACTTTGGAAAACAAATTTAATCGGTTGTTAAACTGACGGACGGACGTCATCTAAATTTTATTGACTTGGCTAAAAAAGTGAGACTGAAGAAAAAAATTATTTTCAGTTAAAGCTTTTTAAAGGAGGAAAGAAAAGGCCACTAGTTTCCTATCTCTGACAGGCTCTCAAATTTTCTCTCTTCATCATTGAAATAAACTCTAACATGGATCTTTAAATAATAAAATTCCCTGTCCCCTTTAAGTAAATATTATTGATCAATCTTTTCTGTTATCTACATAACTGAACATGATAGTTATGTCATTAAACTCATTAGAGGAAATATTAAAGAAATAATAAAACATATCAAGCAATACTTGGAGGGACATCTCCATAATTTATTAAGAATTATAAAACAAAATTTGACAAAGTCCACAAAATAGTATAATTAATATAACAACACAACCACGATCCCATTGTAGTTCTTTTTCTGCCTGAACATGGCAAATTAGGGGCAACTCAATCATTTACATTATACCTATTTTCTCATAATTTTAGACATTACTTTGTTTCTTATTCCTCAGTAGCCAGTTTTTAAACCAGAGCTTTTCGAACAAGCTGCAGTGCTTTTTAATGTGCCATATAGTTGCTCTAAAGCTATGCTGTAGGTATAGATACCCACAAAGATAGGCAAATTGATTAAATTTATGTCCCAAAAATATTTTTAATGATGTATTAAGGTCTTGTATTACCAACTTAGGAAAAATCATTCATTTATCTTTATAGATGTATGATGGTCTATCTCAAGCATTAAGGGAAGCTGCAGAAGATGAAAACACAGTTATCACTGTTTTAACTGGGAATGGTGATTACTATTCAAGTGGTAATGATCTCAAGAATGCTGAAAAATTCTTAGATTTTGATTTAAATGAGGCTGCTTCTAAATCATCAATTCGTGTAAGGTATGTTTTTAAAAGGCCTAGTGTCATACTTGCATTTTTTTTCCTTCAATAGAGTTTAGCAAAAATTTCAGGGTATCCCCACTCACTAAATTCATTCTAATAATCAAGTAATCATGCTAATTTAACTTGTCTGATACCTACCAAGATTTTACTTTTCAGGGATTTTGTGTCAGATTTCATAGAATTTCCCAAAATATTGGTTGCAGCAGTAAATGGACCAGCTATTGGTATTGGTGTAACTACTTTAGCATTGTGCGATGTTGTTTATGCATCTGAAAAGGTATGCAGATGAATTTCATTTGAAGTAGAAATTTATTTGATAGTAGCTTATTTAAAGAATAATGCATTATAAGTTATGCTTTCTTGTGTTTATTTTGTTACTTATCAAGTACTTTTTATATTTCAATTCTCACAACATTCTGTTAAAAAATCGAATCTTATCAAATAATGCAACATCTTCATTCAGTTAATAACTTCACTCTTCATAAATTGCTTTTCTTTTGAAGAAAGTATTAAACTTCACTGAGGCACATGAGGAAAAACTGGCTGATTGACTAATATTCTCAAGCATTGACCGGATTTTCCAAGTAGTAACTCATCATTTAACAGCATGGTGTCATTTTTCAACTAGCTTCTAATAGCAAATAATGAAAGAAATTTTAAAATAATTTCTCCTAAGAATAAGGCAGATTATTGAGGTAATCCATAATGGAAAGGAAGCTTGGAATAGTTCAACAGAATATGGATTTTAAACCAAAGTTACTTGCTTTTAAAATCTGATCAATTGACAAAATCTGTTTCGTGTTAAATAATAAATTTTATGATTAAGAATTATTCAGAGATATTTTTTTCCTAAAATATTTTAAACTTTAAAGCTCAGTTTCATGGAATGCTAAAAGTTAAGAATAGATTTGGCTTACCTTGAGATGATTCTTCAGTTATTTCATAAGAAAGATTTCAGGTTCCAGAAAATACAAGGAATTGTCTAATTAACTTAGGATCTTTTTCATAGATTTCACCCATGTATATAGCCCTGCATCCATCATAGCAGTTATTTTTTTGTGCTTCATTCAATTTCATTTGAGCCCATGATTACATTTTTTATTCATTTGAGAAATTGACATCATAGCGTTAAAAGAAAATCAGTTGAAATAATTCTCAAAATAAAAGAATATTATTCCAAATGATTAGGGTGTGCATCCAGCAAAGACCAGTTTTTGGGGAAAATTTTAATCTGATTTTCAATTTCTCTAGAACTTATTTCTTTTAAAAGATAAAATGACCCCAAAGATGAGAAAATTCACTTAGAAATTTTGCCATGCATATTTACTTATTGGCTCATAATCAGATGAATGAGATTGGCAATTATCATTTATAAAGGGTCACATTTAGGGAATGAACTAATAAAGAAACTGATTTTAAGGCACAGATCATTCTTACTTACATTTATTTTGATGTAGAATGTGGAGAGCTTTGGAAAAGGATGAAAGAACTGAGAGTTATTACTTCATTATAGCATTGTTTTTCTGTTCTATTAACTTTTTCCATTAATATAAAATGCTATTAGCATTAATTATTAATGTAAGGAAACAATAGGATTTACTTTCTCTAGAAGTAGCTGAAAATATACACTGGCTAGAAAAACCATTTTTTCAAAACTCAATTGCCATGTTCATACAATATCTGTATCAGGATCCAAAACCTATTAGTTGAACTAATTATGCTGCATTTACCAGCATCTCCCATTTTGGAAAAATATAGAATGATTATTTTTATGAAAAATAGAAATAATTTTCATTCCTGCATTCCCATTCTGATATTGTGAGAATTTATGGTCACCTCTACAAGATATGCATTTATATATTTTAATGGATAAACTTTTATGTATAATTTTGCAAAATGAAATTTGATCTTAAAAGTACATGAAGAATAAGAATAGCTAAAGTTTGAGAAAATTATCAATTGTACATTTCTAATGTTCTGGTCCAATATTTTCCTTTGTTTTCCCTATTACTAGAGCTTTCTTTTATCAATTTACTTAATCTAAAAAGTACACAGAAAGAAATACATCAGAGGAAAATGAATGCATGAAAATAAAAAATAATTATCTTTCTTCCATTAGGCAACTTTTTACACTCCTTTCTCAGCCTTGGGCATATCTGCTGAGGGATGTTCAACATACACTTTTCCCAGAATAATGGGAGTGAGCAAGGTGAAAAACTTTTGGTAGTTATGAACTTATAGTCCTGTAGGCCACTGTAATGCTTAATATTCCTTGATATAATTTCTTACTAGGCCAGTGAAATGCTATATTTTAATGCTAAAATGACAGCTCATGAAGCAGAAAGGTGTGGTTTGGTCAGCAAGGTATTTCCAGATGCAACATTTAAGAAGGAAGTATTCTCTCACCTGCAAAGCTTATTAAACCTACCTGCTAAAGTAAGTGTAATTATGCTATGATTAGATCTTGATTAATTCCTATATAAATGAGATGTATGTAAAGAAATGCTCATTTTAGTGCCTTCACTAGTCTTGAGAAAAGAGCACATTGCTTTAATAGCGATAAATTTTTGTTCAGCACTTAAAATGTATCAACTTTTTTCAATCAAGAGATCCTGTTATTTATTTGTCTTTGAAAATAAATGTAGACCCTTTTGATTTTTTTCGATATAAAGAAGATCTTATACATTTATTTTTTTAAATAAATTTAGACTTTTATGTATTAAAATATCACAAATCTTCCATTTCAACTTTGTTTTTGATTAATTTCATTTTATTTTCTTCCTTAATTTTCCAAAATGACAGTCCTTGATATATACAAAACACCTCATCCGCCAATGGGATATAGAGGCTTTACGAAAGGCTAATGAAGCCGAATGTGAAAGACTGAAGGAAAGGTGGAGTTCTGGTGATCCTATGAATGCTATGGTTAATTTCCTTTCTCGCCGTAGCAAGTTGTAGTTAATGCAAGAAGAGTTTGGGAAATGCTCAAAATTGTAACTTATTGTTATCATTATATGAAGCTAAGTATTTTTTGTTGACTAGACATAACAAGTGTTAGTACCTGCATATTTAAATTTTCTTCAGCACATCACTTCATTGATAACAAAATGATCACATTACATCTCAAATCTTTGAATTTATTGTTCATTTTTATATGATATTACTGTATGATATTGTTATATTTGCCTCATAGATTTTGTTAAGTCTGTTAATTTTCGAATAGTTAGATCATTTGAGTCATAATTGGCTCTTAAGTATCTAAATATGAATTTAAATGCAGTTCCTTGGGTATTTTAGTTTTCCACGATCCCATTGTAGTTCTTTTTCTGCCTGAACATGGCAAATTAGGGGCAACTCAATCATTTACATTATACCTATTTTCTCATAATTTTAGACATTACTTTGTTTCTTATTCCTCAGTAGCCAGTTTTTAAACCAGAGCTTTTCGAACAAGCTGNGAGGTTTCAGTTAAAGGTGTAAATTATCAATGATTAGAAACAGAGGATTTGGGTAGTTGAGAAAAAAATCTAATACTTGATGTTGAAAGAAAATGTATTCCTATAATATATTCTCCTTACTTCAAGGCAACTATTTCTACAATAGCACTTTAATACTTTCTCTAATCATATTGGAGATAATTATATAGCTAGAATAAATTAGATATCAATTTCATACTACGCAAACAAGAGAACAGCAAGTTAAAATATATATCCAAGATATCCTTTGAAACAATTTGTCTTTTAAATTTGCATATTTTGCTATTTTCTACTTCAAGCAATAGGATTATGGCTATAGTTTTTCATTAAATTTCATTTGTGTTCAAACGAATTTCAAACTTTGATACTAAGACTTTTTACTTACATCTTCTACCTCAGCCTTTAAAACAAGTTTAGGGTGATTACAGATTTTCTTCATTGCAGTCAATACTTTGAGGTGAGGAACACCATCTACATTTTTCTTTAGGCTCTGCTCTTCCCAAAATTTAATGGCAGTCTTATACATCCTTACCTGAAGTAATGAGATAGAACAGATGTAGAGATCTTTAATTTTTCCCTGTTTTCTAAAGATAATGCTTCATTTTAACACAGGAAACTTAAAAAGAAATGTTAACATACAAAGCATACTGTTATAACTATTAAATGCTAAGGTGATATAGTTCGATGTGGAACTGCATTGGGTTCCTGCAAGATGGGGAGGTTTTATAAAAATACCTACACTGGCATTTGAAATTAGATAACCTCAACATAGTATAAACTAGTTAAGGGCAATATTAAGTTTGCATGCAATATTAATTAATTTGAAACAGTTAAAATATGAGAATCTGTGCATAAATTGTGATGGATACAGGAGCATTTTAATTAAAGATTTTCACTGAAATGAGTGCATATCCTACAATCACATAAAATATGAAGGTAGGTAATCATATAATCAAAATATGAAAATAAAATTGTTCTTTANATAAATATTACAGTAGTGAAAAAACATTCTCGTCAACATAATAACAATTTTGAAATGCACATTATCAATGCATTTATCACAGAAGAAATTAAAATTGCATATTATCTAGTAGGTGCGTGTTATATACCAGAAAATACGGTATAAGTTATTATATTCATTACATACAAAGTTATACCTGCAATGGAGTTGCTTGACAAAATACCACAATTTCTCGCTTCCCTGGAAGATATTTATTTATCACAGCCTGAGTACGACGTAGAACAAACCATCCTGTTCTGTTATGCAATTCTGCTGCTCTTGCTTCTCCTAAAAGCTTTTCTTCCTGTGAGCAGTTAGGTTGCCTTGATGCTACTATTGGTACTTCAAAGTGTTTCCGGAATTCTGCTCAAAAATATATTTTTTAACAATGTTAAAAAGATGTTCTTGGTGATTTAAGAAACTTCTCAAGAGTGGAAAGGTAAAATATAGTAGTATTCCAATTTCATACTTAATTCTACAGTTATAAATACATACAACAATATTAAATATATAAAAATATCTTCAGATATGAAAAGTTTGGAATTTGTTCACTATTCCTTTCATCCTCACATGAAGAGAATGTAGTCCTCATTAGTACCATTTTAATATNACATTTCCAAATTGTTTTGAATTATTACCGCTAATTAAGCTATTTTGTTTCTTCTTGCAAAATATAAACATTTCAACACACAAATTAATTATCCTAAATATGTAGTAATATGATTTGGATTAAGGAAATACTTGGATAAGGTAAATTACTAAGCACGGAAGAGCCGTGTGGCTGAAACCAGGGGAATAACACATGTGAAAAATAGTGAAATGATTAGGACTCAAACCCAGGTCTCCCACTTTCTAGGCAGGTATTCTAATCACTGAACTACCATGCTATCTCTCTTCCATAATATTATTTCATAGTTCTTACAAAAATTCTTGCTCACTAAGAATCACTTGCATTCTAAGAAATTTAAGCCTTAACTGCTGTAAAATGAGGCAGTAGCTATGGTAAATTATAGTCTATATAGAAAATTAAATTATAAACTACATAAAGAGTTAAAGGAAAGGAAGGTGTCTTAGTAGATTAAAAACCTACGGAAAATCCCAAAGGAATAACAAGTGTGAAAAATAGCGACACGACTGGGACTCGAACCCAGGTCTCCCACTTTCCGGGCAGGTATTCTACTGGAGGCTGGAGTGGAGACTGCCAGTCTTGCTCACAAAGCATTCCCTTAACAGTGTGAGAGAGACGCGGCACGGTAGTTCAGTGGTTAGAATACCTGCCCGGAAAGTGGGAGACCTGGGTTCGAGTCCCAGTCGTGTCGCTATTTTTCACACTTGTTATTCCTTTACATAAAGAGTTAATAAAGCAAACAATGAGGATATGGGACCATATATGAAAAGAATTTTTTGAGCGTTAGATTCTGAAAGATGTTAATATTTATCTAAATATTAACATTTAATGTAATATCACTTATTTTCCTTGCCTCAAGTATTGATTCTTCAAAAGGAGGAGAAAAGTGCAGCCATTCATTCAACTGATTCATCCGAGAAGAGGAGCTTTCCATTGTTTTAGTAGTAACACTTAATTGGCATTCCCTCACATCTTCCTCTATTTCATCACTCAGCAAGTTCAATACATCACTGTTTTCTCCCGAGAGGCACTTACAATGCAGTAAATCATGGGTTAAGCACAAGGTGTTTTCATGATAAGTAAACAGATCCTGGAATGAGATATGTTTGAAGTAGAGGAAGTTCAATAAATACCTTTATATTATATCAACATCCCAACTTATATAATGGTTACATTCCACAGACATAAATAAGGCTTACATTTCACAGTCCTTGGGGTAAGTAGGATCTTGCAAAAGGAAGCATAGTTGATTCTATCTTTTCAAATGTATCGCACAGAGTTTAAAGTGCAAAATTAAATATATCTGTGCTATCATAGCAATCCATTTGCACAAAGGAGTTGTAAATGCTCAAGAAGTTGAGGGAAACCTAATCAAAAGTCTCAGCAGTTTTTAAATAATATGGTATAATGTCACAGTTGAGAAAATTGAGAAACTCATGTCTGTGATTATATAGATGTGGAAAGTAAGAAGAGATTAGTACAAATTAAACTGGAGCAAAGATTCTTATGTCAAGACAGTTTTTTAGTAATTTAATGTAAAGAAAAAGATTTGGAATGACTCAAATTTTAGGGATAAAGAAGGAGCTATATATTACAAGGATAAGCCATACAAAATATGTCCAGAGTTGAAGTATTTGATGAAAAAAGATTACGTCCATAAATCAAGGCAAGGGCTGTCTTTAGACAAATCTGTCATATGTAGAGGAAGGCTATGCATCAGAACTTACATGAAACGTTGTTGAAATAGGGATTATTAGTTAAGATGGTCTGTGAAAGTAGAACAGGACATAAATGGAGCATGGAAATATACATCGTTGTGGGCAAATAATTGGAAGAAACCATCAATTCCATTTTGAGTCCTGCAAGAGCATAAAATTGTTGGAAGATCAACTTCATTAAAAACTCATTTTTGTGGAAGCATCAGTGCAAACAGAAGGCTTGCAGCTAGATTTATGGATGGAATCATGGATCCAAGAAAGGGAGAGCAAGCTCCTTCCACTCCTTCTCTGTAGTATATGCTGCAGAGAAGGAGTGGTTCTGTTGGTTTCTTAGAAAGACAAAAGGAATGTAAGAATGGTTTCTACAGTATATGATGTACAAGAGGAAAATACAAGACCAGGTAGGTGCATGGGAAAGTCAAGGAAAAAACCTCACTGTATCTTAGAATTTATAAGTTTTTGAAAGGTAAAGGCAGAGCCATGCCCAGCCTATCTTTTCCACCCATTAAAATGAAATAGAAAAACCATACATATCCCAGTTTTTAGGTAATAATTATTTTGTACTTCTTACACAAACCATTGTTTTATGACATCGTTCTCCAGCTTACATTAGTCACCAAACATTAATAATGGTTAATTATGCATATTCCATATTAAATTGTAATTATGAGCTAATGGTTCACATTACTTTGATTGTCGTTACCTTAGCAGAAAAATTATCTAGAAGTGTCAATTAAACATGCAAACATATTTGTAAATTAGAAAAGACTCCGATCAAATCTCTCATAAATATATATTCCAAAACCTAAAGATGATTTATTCCTTGCACCAGAAATGCTTTTATTGCTCCAATTCTTTGATTAAATCCACTAAAGAAGTATTCCTTCCTCATCTTGAGTTATCTGTACTTGTTTCCTCTAAATGTTTAACATTCACACATTTAGAGTTTAAATTCACGCTATAATCTTTCCTAGATAAGTCGTAATTAATGTATATGCGTCACAGAAACCACCAAGTAATGATGTAATAATAATAATGGTTGGCTATGCTTGTCGCCACCCTTCAGATGCCGCCATCCGGATGAAATGCACCCCTTTCAAAGATTTCATGAGCGAGCTATAGCTAAAGCTTGACATAAGGGTATGGGAAATACTTTGTTAGCAGAAGTAGACAATGAGTTCAAATAGGCCCACTCAAAAAGCCCCTCACTTGGACAATCCAAGCAGATTAACTGGTGAAATGAGTGAGCATACTTTTGAAATAATCTTGGAGGAAGGGAAGAAGAAATACCCATGCTTATAGTGTTAAGCTACCAAAAAGATCTAAAATGAGACAAGATGTATCTGCTACATCTGCAACAAACTAAGTAAAGGCAAATATTTCACTTCTTGCCATTCCAAAAGAATATACTAGAAACAAAAGTGAGTCACATTCTTTAAAAAGGTTAATACATAATGATTTTATATACTTTTCCTTCAGTACCTGTATTTCTTGTGAAAATTTCTTAAAAACCTTGCCTGTAGCATAAGTTCTAATTTAAACGCCTGATCCATAACATGTTATGATTGTGTTTCCTGAAGTCAGGTCATTTGTCAGCAACTAATGATTGGTGTACCTTTAGTATAAAAAATTAATGTAATGACTGCTGAGCAGCAGGAATGAAGCCTTTAGTGGGAGAAAATGAGAAATACATCTACTCCAATGCCATCCCTAAGTCTTTTTTCACTAGACTTGCTGCCTTCTGTACATAGTTATATAAAATCATGTATTTAAATAAGTTATGATTTTGTTTACCATAAAATATTTTATTGTTTCTGAGAGTGGGAGAATAATAAAACCTTTACTTACCCTTAGCTCCTTCATAGACAATTTTACACTGTTCTTGTTATGAGGGTCTACTATAGCACCACTTAGTCCTGTTTTACTCACTTGCCTTAAGAATATCTTTTCTTCTATTGTTCCAGTTGTTAGGAACCTATGAGAGTTAAAAAGGGGTTTTAGCACAGTATTTAACAAAATAAGTAACTGTATTCCAATATTCACTTCATAGAGGTGTGTTTTGGAATGAAAATTACAGATGGAATCTTCCTCTTATTCCCTTATGGCTTTATTTACTCTGTATTTCCACTTAAACTACATTAGTATAAATTACCTGTAAATGTAGACTGATTTCTTTTGCCCATCTCGCCAAATTCTAGCCATTGCTTGGAGATCAGTTGCTGGATTCCAGTCAGAATCATAAAGAATTAGCCGAGATGCACCAGTCAAATTTAATCCAACTCCTCCAGCTCGGGCACTTAGTAGAAATATGACTGAAAGAAGAAAGTTCATGTAATTGCTGCACAAATTATGCAACTGAATCTTAAACAAATAGGTAGAGGAAAATTCTAGTAATTACTGATCATACATACAAGTGTTGTTATAAGCTTGATTGAAAGACTCGACTATAGTCATTCGTTTACTCAAAGGAACTGAGCCATCAAGTCTGCAATAAGTATAGCCTTTTGATTCACAAAAGGTTGCAAACATATCCATTGTCTGTAAAGTAGAATTATTTTCTTAAGAGATGAAATACTTCACTTGAGCGTTCTAGAAATATAACCTTAACATAATATAATTACATGGTCTTACTGTCCCAAAATACAATTCTTATATTTTCTTGAAATTTTACAGTCATTTAGACTGGTTAAAGTAGCAATGCTTCTATTTAATGCAACTGATGATTATGATAATCAAGGGTTCAAACCAGAACCAGATAAGGAAAATTATAAGAGGACTGAATGAGAATCAAATATAGATTATACTAGTAATGCAAAGCCATACAGTTGGGAGTAGTGATATGTTTGATAGAGTGGAACAATGTTTTATAAAATACTTTACATACCAATGAATGAGATACTCTTTATATAAAGAATAGGTTAAGAAGTGGGTTGGGTGTTATGGGCAGATAAAGATTTTTTATGGTTTATGGTCAGAGTATACAAGACTGCTTCCAGTTTAGCGAACATAAAGAATTTCAAAATACCAATTTCATACTTAATTCTACAGTTATAAATACATACAACAATATTAAATATATAAAAATATCTTCAGATATGAAAAGTTTGGAATTTGTTCACTATTCCTTTCATCCTCACATGAAGAGAATGTAGTCCTCATTAGTACCATTTTAATATCTGTACTAAATTTATAGAAGTTTACAAGGTTCTACCCAAAATTTCCCAAAACATTCTTCCCAAATTCACAAATCCTTCCATTCTTCTCAAAAGTGTTCCTCCCAAATAAAGATGACAATAGATGTATAAGACATTTATTCCAAGAAAAATAAAAAAATCTTCAATGAACACAGGCTGTGGCATTTTAATTTCATAAAGAGCACCTGCAGCTTTCACTAATCCACTCATGCAAGCTCTCCCACAAACTCTATGCCTCCCAAATTTTAGGCAATAATCTCATTTCTATTATTTCTCCTTGCTCATTTCTAACCCAAACAAATATTACGATTACATGGAATATTTAATGAATTTGATGGGTAAATCACTTATTTCCATAGCTAAGGTGACTAGATTTCTTATCTGCTAAACTGGGACAATTTAAAGCATAGACAATTCTTCCTTGGAGATTCTTAGGGGGCATCCCTGAAGCATAGACAATTTTCTATACATTTTACTCAGATCAAGATGTTGTATATGACCCGCTTTTGCACGGCTTGGGCAAAAGTGGGTTGTGCATGAGTAATTTACCAAAGAAAATCATTTAAATTTCTTGGGCACATTTTAAATATTTATTCAGTGCATAAACAAAATAAAATATCTATTTCCATAACTACAATAAAATAATGATGAATTAATATTCACATTATATTGTAGTACCTTGACTTACAAACTTGGTTGGTTCCAACTCAAAGTTCCTAATGCTAATATTTTTTATCTCACAACCCTGTTTTCCATTAGAATTATTTGATTTTTTACTGACCCTTATATCAAAATTAAGGTCATATTTATAGATCAAAATGTAGTCAGATATATGCTTGAAGGTAGAGAAGTTCATAAGTCAAGGTACGATTGTATTAATAATATTTAAAATATAATCAGAAAACCTTTGTGTAGTATGATACCAAGACGACTTTCTCTCTGTATCTGATGAGATTTTCCAACAAATTCTCCAATACCCACAATTTACCAGAGTCAGCAGTTAAATCACTGTGAATAATTTCACTAGTCTGAAACTCATCTTGTAATTCATCAACTAAACTTCCCTGAAAGATAATGAAAGCTCAAATATAAATATAAAACAGATAAATTTCATACAACAGCATATTTTAAAGGCTGAATAGCTTAAAGAGATCAGATTATCAAGAAATTCATTCAAAGATTTAATTTTGTTGATAATAATCCTTTACTTAATGAATTACAATGTCCTAAACAATTATGAAGTAACAAACACACTCAAAATAAAAATCTCAAGAATATAATGCATTTTAGAATCTTAAAAATAAAAATTTCATAATGCTGATTATAAGAAT
>KZ308241.1:1372002-1450846 GCA_000376725.2 Ladona fulva
AAATCTTGTTTCATTGAATATCTTGAATATTGAACTCTGAAACAAATGAATAAACAACACACGTCATATGTGGAAGTCACGCAGTATATACTCAGGCACTAGGGCAATTTTATTTCAACCAACATAATGTAAATGTTAACGTAATCAAATAATTCCATTCAAAATACAAGAGTAATTATCATAAATATTACAGTAGTGAAAAAACATTCTCGTCAACATAATAACAATTTTGAAATGCACATTATCAATGCATTTATCACAGAAGAAATTAAAATTGCATATTATCTAGTAGGTGCGTGTTATATACCAGAAAATACGGTATAAGTTATTATATTCATTACATACAAAGTTATACCTGCAATGGAGTTGCTTGACAAAATACCACAATTTCTCGCTTCCCTGGAAGATATTTATTTATCACAGCCTGAGTACGACGTAGAACAAACCATCCTGTTCTGTTATGCAATTCTGCTGCTCTTGCTTCTCCTAAAAGCTTTTCTTCCTGTGAGCAGTTAGGTTGCCTTGATGCTACTATTGGTACTTCAAAGTGTTTCCGGAATTCTGCTCAAAAATATATTTTTTAACAATGTTAAAAAGATGTTCTTGGTGATTTAAGAAACTTCTCAAGAGTGGAAAGGTAAAATATAGTAGTATTAGTTTAAATGATCAGTATATAAAAGAAATTAATTAAAATAATACAATTATTTAAATTAAACCAAAAGAAAACTGAGTACAGTAAAGTATCTTCTTTTGGTAAAGGCTTTCATTAAGTTTTAAGAGAATATACATGGTGTCTCACAAGTGACTATCTCTTTTTGGAAGCGATAGGGGTAATGTTAAACTTGTTACAACAAGAAAAATATATTTTTTCTATATATAAGCTAAAAAGAATTTTTCACAGCCTTGTCTCTTTGTTATTTTTAATGAAACCCACTTTCAAATTTATTTCTAATTAATGTTCATTTCAAGGCTTTTTTACTTTGTTATACCAAATAAACTTGTTCTTTGATACTTGGTATCAGATAAGGGAACCTAAAACCCAAATTAAAAAATGATAGGAAAATATATTAAATATAGCATGGGTGGCTGTGCCGCTGGGAACCCAGGAAAAACAATGAAAATGCAAGTTTCACACTTTACAGGCAGGTATTCCAACCCCTGAACTACCATAACTTAATTCCACTCTGTTAATGTGGCAATTGTCACTCCACATAGTGGCAACAACCAGTATCAGAGATCCTCTTCAAGGATCAAACTCACAAAGTAATGTTTGACAAATGTTATAGTTTTTAACTAATGAAGATTATCTTTATGATCATTCACAAACATTTTCTTGACATCAATTGTTTGCCAAAATAGCAAATAATTGTCTAAACATGCCTTATGAATGGATAGGACAAAAAAAATGGAAGTCATTGAAATACGTACTGACTTTAGAGACACCCTCTACATTATTCAAGCGATTAAGAAACCAGAAGAGAACTGGAAATAAAACCTGGAAAATGTTGTGTTAAAGGTATGAAAAGTTTACCTAAATTACTTCCTAACATTCCAGGATTTACAAAATCTATTAGAGAATAAAACTCTTGTAAATCATTTTGTATTGGTGTTCCAGTTAAGAGTATCCTGCTTTTAAAAGACAGCTTTGAAAGCACCTGAAAAAGAAGGAAGTCATCGTCAAAAAGAATCCTAAAGCAGAATATTTCAGATCATACATAACAGATGAACAAGCACAATATTTTTTTAGATTCCAGCCAAAATCATATTACTTATAACCCTCAATTTAAGATAGTTGCCAAGCAGAAAACAGTGCCACACAAATTGAGAATAACATCTATAATATAAAACAGAGTATTGGTTATTGATGTATAATAGATATATTGGTTTAGGGCTTTTCTTTTAATACAAAATTTAATTAGAAAGAATTGTCATACAAAATTGAGACAAACACCTAAATTACAAGAACTGTTAGTTATGTACAAACAACCAACAACACTTTGTGTCATTCTTTTAAATTTAACTCATGTATTTAATACTAAACCATTTTAATAAGAATGAACCATACTAATCAAAACGTAATTACATTACAAAACATGGCTGAACTTTATTGACCATACTAAATAAAATATCAAGGAATATATAAATCAAGGAGTTTGTGTGTATCACCTGCAAAGTGTTGAATTAAGAGATAGACAAATGTGAAACAACCTAACTCAACAGGGGACTCTGTTTGCTGTCCTGCTATTATTACACTTTCTTACCTTAACATTTTCTAGAGTTAAGTAGCGAGAATATGTAATGTTGCACTCTTTTCCTTTACTTTAAATTAGTAAAACGTTAAGCTCAAGTTGAAGATTTAAGAGAAAATGACATATATTCTGAAAAGAAATTAATTTGATACCTGTGAAGTCTTAATGATTGTATTTTTGAGTCGGTGTCCTTCATCACATATAAGAAGATCAAAAGGAATTTTCTTCAAATCTTCGATACAGCGAACAACCATTTCATATGATATGATCATAACTTGACTGCTGGGTATTTTCAGGTAATCTTTGGGCTTATTTTTCTAAAATATTTGGAAAAGAGTTTAAATTAAAAATAATAGAAATAGCACAGAAAGGCCTAACTTATCAAATTACCACTTATTTTACCTGATTAACAACAAAAGGTGAAATTCGTACTTTTCCCAACCATTTCTGGAACTCTTTTTGCCAATTTTCAACTAAACTACTGGGAGTGACAATCAAAACTTTGCGAATCATAGGTTTTCCTCCATATGGTCCCTTCCTTATGAGAGTCCTTCATGAAATGAAGAAACAGTAAAATTAAATGTACAGGGTCTCTAGATAGTCATGTAGGTAACACATTTGACTTCATAGAAAATGATTCTGGCTTTGATTCCTTATGGGAGCTTATGTGCAAAATGACCTTTTTTGTCAAAGTTTTTTTAAATAATTCCCTTTACTATAGTTAAACATACAGAAATACACCCTCAGTCCAGATAAAGTCACAGCTGTTTTCCATAGTAAATTTTGAATAATTCTATTGATTTTAATATGATTTCACTATTAGTTTACCACTGTTTCGAAGATATTTCACTTAAGAAAATGAGGAATGAGGAACTTATATAGGAAACATCTTTCAGTCTTTATTTAAAGCTTATGTAGAATATTATGAGTGAAAACTATATATCAAATCAAAGAGGAAAATATTTACATCAGGGAATAAAAATTAGTTGGTTATATACCAGCTGAAATAGTTTGAACCATTTACTATTAGTAAGGAGTTACTAAAATCATAAATTCTCACGGAAGAATTGTATTAAGATGTTAAAAATTACAATTTATGGAAATTCTTGCAGTAGGAAATAAACAACTTGAAGCAATCTTTGATAATCAATGTTAGTTTAAAGCCTTAGGACAGACTTTAGGTTTGATTCAATCCATTCAAATTGAAATATATGCAAATAAAAAACTCAGAAAAATTCTCATAATATGCATTTCCATGCTTCTTTTGGATTGATGAACTAAAATCCCTGACTCTATTTGAAAACAGAACACTGACCAGATCAAAGTGATACACTGCAATGTTTTCCCAAGTCCCATTTCATCAGCTAAGATACAGCCTCTCCAGGGACACTGCAATCCAGTGTGATGTCTGAATGGATTTTTCATTCCAAGGACGCAGTCATAAAGAAAACGAATACCATCTCTTTGGTGTGGTCGAAGCACATTGGACAGGAATGAATCTACAACTACATCAGTCAAGGGTAGTTTTGATGAATTGTGAACCCACTATAAAGGGAAAAAAAGATTCCAAATGAAATGATGTTGAAATTTTTATTCATCCTCCAGACCAAGTTGAAGCTTCTTTCCCTTCCAAGGTATTCAATTATCCAATTTGGTCTGTAGACTATTAACTTCAGATTTTCAGATAAGCAATAAAGTAATAGCTATTGGAATAACAAAGAAATTACTGTTTCTTAGTTTGTTTAAAGTTTGAGAAATCCATTTTCAAGTAAATCTTATATATAAGAGTAGTATTTACAGGCACAAATTCAACTAGTTTACTTTTTCATTCACTAGAAATAATTTGCGATGAGAATCTCCATGCACATTATTTATAACTTAAACTCATGGTTGATGTATGTAAATATGACAGGATTTTTATCTTTCATAATTCTAACTCCTGAGTACTCATGAAAGATGCTTGAATTAATTATTATTACTTCAAAAACTAAGATACACAATAACTTAATGCTTGAAATAACTATTATTTTATGGAATTTAAAAATGAGCTATTTTTAACAAAACAGTTATTTAAAATTTTAAAAAATGGGTAGTTACGGATGAAGGATGTTCACAATGATAAACATATTCTTTATCGATAATAATACAAATCAGAGAAGAATAGCCCTCAGTATTCGAGTTCTTAGAACTTCGCTTCCTAAATGACATAGCATATGAAAATATGATTTGAAACCAATTGTTTGCACAATAAAAATTGAGCTGCTAATTTAGAATACCCATGTATAGGAAGAACATTCTTCAAATATAGACATTTGTTTTTAAGCATCAATTAAGATTTCATAAGGAAAATTTTAATGATCACTTATCTAGGAAGACAATATGAAAAGAATTTAAGATGTCACACATACATTACAAATTTCCTTTAACAGATAAAGAAAATTATTTAGACCACTTGCATGAGGCTATGAAAAGGAAATCAACATTTTAATATTTGAGAACATAGTTTTAGGTTTCGGCAATAAAATATTTTATTGGTTATTAGCAAATGATTATAGGCAAACATTAATGAAGAAATTTATTTCTCGAATTAAATGATTAAAGGGTATGTAAGTACACTATAAATGATAATTTGATGCAATTTCTTCCATTTCTTAGGTAATACTACTCAGTCTTGGAGTCATTTAAAAAATGCACTGGTTATTAAATCACTCCTTTCATATTTTAAGCTTAGGAAAGATTTTCCTATTCACTAATTACATTTCCATGGATATAGGCATCATGTGTGGTAGCCTTAATTATGCTGAGTAGTTCTCAAATTAAGCAATCTAATAATCTCTCTTATATTCAAGGTTGTACGTTCAGAGTTCAAGAGAGCTTACATTACATTGTCTTTATCCTCCATATGTTGAAGGCTTAATTGTTACACAACCAGTCAAGTGGTGTCAAATTTAACCCCAAAAATATTTCCCGCCAACAAAGACACTGAAGACACCCTGAAGATGGTGGAGACTGGCTAGAGAGAGAGTAGCCAAAATTTTGGTGACAACCAATGACCTGACCTGGATGGTAATCCAAGAGAGAATTCTTCAAGAAGTTCGTCGGGAAAGCACAAGATCTTTCTTCAAACTTGTTAACTTAGTTAACATTCACCTTGTTTTCTCAATTTTATAAGGTATATACCACTCAATTAATTGGAATAATAGCCTCTAACTGTCCCCTAATTGCTGAAGAAGTCTGTAGATCTGCCACAAGCTAAAATATGTGTATGAAATTTTGGAATGTATTGTGTACTAATTTTATAATATATTATGAATAATCTAATATGCTTTGTATAAAAAATGATAAAATAGTATTATTTTTATTTAGTCCTTTCCCTAATCTCGAAAAGATTATCATTTTGCTACATAACCATTTGAATCTCCTCATTTTCTATCCAGTTAATGTTTTTGAAGGGAGTTTTATAACATCTAGTTTGTGAGATGTAGCGTGCATAATTATGATTCCATAGGACACCTATTGCATAATATGAATGATGATTTCAAAATATGTTAGAAACATTAATACGTAACGTAGAAGAAAATTGACGACTCCTGTTAACAAGAATGGTGAATGAGAGAATCAGTTTAAAAACATTCCAGTATTAATTCCCGCTTAACTAAACTTCCAATTTAATGCTAATAAGTCATCAACTCCAACTATTTCTCTACTACATTTTTTTCAAATCTTTACAATTAATAAATTCTATACAAGCTCAATGTATCAATCTATCTGATGTTAAGTGTTTAAGATATTACTTTAGATAAGAAGCTACTAATCCCATTTAGCTGATGACTTATGACTGAATGTGCATCTGAGTTGTCATTAACCGATCAGCAATTAGCTTAGAAATAAATTATTTATCTTTATTGTTTATAATTACCTATTGGCAACCAAATAATTCTTAATTCTTTTTTAGAAATTTTCTGAAGTATTTTCCTAACTATGATGTTTAAACTGTGAAATCTTGAAAAAATACATATTATCGTTATCGTTATGATAATTATCACAGTATTAAATAATACTTCGAAACTAATGGACCATTACTTCTGCCAATAGAAAAATGATCTTCTGAAACTAGACAACGGAAACAATAAGCTATAATGCGCAAAATATATTGGGTGATATATTTTCTTGAAAGTTCATAAAAAATTCAAGTTAAGAAGTAACTCATGTAGAAGAAACCCACAAAAGGATCTTGTTTATCTCATCTATTTCTATGAATTTGTAAATTTAGTTATATATTTTTGTATTGCTACATTATAAATAACTGAATAAAGAAACTTCTTAGGTCAAAAGAACATATGATTTCCCATTATTATGTTGGCCCATGTTCATAATTCAGTGGTATGCAATACTTATTATTCTGAAACAAATAACTTAGCCCCTTTCAATTTGCTTCTTAAAAGAAAAAGGTTGCTGAGTTGAGCATTTGTAAGTTGTCGCAGGCTGTTTGCACATAAAAGCAGTTCTGCCACATTGTTAAAGAGCAGAATAGGTATTGTAAGAAAACTGACTAAGGAGAAGTAAATATCAAATACAATCACACAAAAGTCAACCTAAAAATATGAGATTCCAGTCAAAAGGTTAGTTTATTAATGTTACAGTACTACAATCAAAATAATATTTAATTTACAGCATAATGTAACATTTCCGTTCAATGTCAAATCTAGATTTATTGTGCAGATTATCAACACAAAAAACTTGAATCTAGCCAGCTTCCTATTATTTTAAGCTTGTAAAATACTGTCTAACTGTTGTGGTCTATATTTTATTGATATGAAACATATTCAAAGTATTAGAAAGTTTTACAATGAGAATATGCACTTTACATGTCAACAATTTACAACTGAAATCAATAACATTGCATTAAAGGTATTTAATAAAGAAATTAAAACCTAAGGTCAACTTTATGCAAAAGTCACCTTAAATGAAAACAAGAGTTTAATATTGAATTTTAGAGCATTGATATACCTGCCAGTACTTATGGTAAGTAAAATTTTCAAAGACATAAGAGAATTATACTTCAGATTGAAGAGGGCGAGTAAGATTAAGAAGCTAGGTAACTGATCTCTGCTGCCATAATACATAACTAAACTCTTACAACCTAACTTAAAAAAAAAAACATTCCTCCTCTCCTACTTTTAATTTGAGTTTGCTTCATTTTGTACCTGATGATGACAATCAGTCACGAAAAACAGCCTTTGGAGTAAATTTCTCATCTGGAAGAACTATATTCTTCTCATTTGTTTTAATTGTGGAATGCTACAACATCAAGGCTTGAAGGCAAGGTGGAATTTTGTGATAATTTGACCTACAGTAAGTATGCATTTCAAAACTAAAGGGTATCTACTTCTACACTAATCTGAAAATTTGAATCAGTAAAGTTTATTAGAGAAGGGCAAAATTCTTCATTATACAAAATGGACAACAGAGAGAATGAAATAGTAGCACAATTTTCATGAAGCAGGTTTTGTATAACACTTTCAAGGACAGAATTATCACCAGCTACAAAATAAAATCATTATTTCATGCCTATCTCTTTAAGAGAATTTTTTACACTAAAATCCCAAATATGCTCCATATTTATTAATTCTGCTGAATGCAGAATACCACAAGATCTTAAGATTTAAAAAATTACTAAATTATTTGTAAAAATTTTATAAATGGTAAGTTGCTGATAACATGTGTATGAGAATGTTTAACCTTTAGTATTCCTACTCATTCCTCAATTATTTTAAGATTTGAACTTAGTAGGGACCTGTTATACAGCCATTTTAAATCACCATTATCCAGGTTAATTTGAGAAATAACCAGTGACCAGATCATAATTTAATTGAACAAAAAATACCTTTTTTAAAACTAATGGAAAATGATATTTTGATGATGCAAATGAGTAGAAAATCCAATAAAAATAAGTTTACGTAAACAAACTAAAATACATATTTACAAATTTTATGGGGCTAGTGTACTAATGTAACAATTGTAAATAATTGAAACTTTGAAAGCATTTAACCTGGTGAAATCCAATTTCAATTCAATTCAAAGTAAGAACCGCAAAAATGACAAACATTATTCAAAATCTTCAATTATTATAATTAAAATAAGACCATTAAAGAGTGAGTATATCATCAATATCATCCTCGGCTGAAGCTGTTTGAGTTGTTCTCTGAAAGTAAAAGAGAAATTAAACTGGATTTTTTTCAAAGTAACTGAAATATCTTCAAAATTTAAACACTTACTCTTATAAAAAAATACGAGATTCTCAACTCTAATACCTACACAAAAAAATGTCTAGGAATTTTAAGAAATTAATCAATATATTAAAATTCCATTATGAAATCCAGCAATGTACATTGCTTCCTTCATCATGTGGAGTATTAACAAAATTCAAGGAATTTTCTTGCTTCTAACATGACTCGGACTGATTTCTTCCAGGCTTTATTTAAAAACAATTGCTGTTTTGCATGGCCTTTTTCTCCATGCTCTAGAAAAATGGTTATTTCAAAGCAATGATTATCCAAGTTATAAATAAACTTTCTAAACTCATTCTCTCATCTCTGTTACTTGCAATCAACATTTATAAATTTATCTTTTATATTGATGTACCTAACGTTACCAATTCAAGCCAAAGCATTAAATTTGAGAGAAATCAATGATAGTTATTGCCTTTCTACAACATCAATGTACCTACAGTGTATAAGGGATTGAAATGATAATTATATTAATCCATAGAGAGTTCTCAGAACTAGCCTTTAATTATCCATATCATAAAGTAAAATTTATACTTTATTTTTTATATAATCTATCGAAGCGGCCGAGATGTTGTGGCCTTTATTTTTTAGTTATTTTCTTGCATTTCCCCAAGGAAAGACTATTTTCCGAATTTATCTTTATCATGCTTTTGTGAGCAAGGCATTCTTTCATTCATCACAAAATTTATGTGGAACAATGCTCATGCATTACTTTCTGCAACAGTAAACTTTAATTTGTATATTATTTCGCTTCTACAGCATGTATGTGATCCTTTGATCCAAAATTTTTGAATTATGTACTCCAAAGCACAGTCACCAGCTAAATCTTATACTGTAAGAGATTCCTCCACATATGGTGCACAAAGGTATTAGTGAATTTTTCAATTTATGAGATAGTTCCGTGCGGAAAAATGCTGCAGCCTCTCCCATGAGTGCTTGATTTGCTGAGGTAGGTGTGAAGGAGGAATCAACTCTTCAAACTCAATCAAATCAAAACTCAGCAAACATAGATGCTTTTAATAGGTTATAGCTTTTGAGCAGAAACATTCGAAGATTCCTTTCAATGATTAATATATTTGAATCTATCATTAGTAACCTATATATCAAGGTACTAAACATTTTCTAAAAATTGGTGTAAGTTTTCAATTAATTGCTTAATACAGCATTTGACAGCTTTATTTCTAGCTTACCAGAATTTTGAATACACCTTAAGATTTCTTTCTTAAATAAGATCAACCTCTTTCCTGTGAAAAGCAAATATTTCATATGTGAGATGAAAATGGGAATATGATAAAATACTGAGTGGTACATGTTGAGTGCAACTCTCCATCACAAGCTATCTGCTACAAAAATACTCAACCTTAACTAAAGTCTTCTACCTTGAAAAGAAATGTCTTTTTATATCCAGACTATTCCAATAAAATTAGATTTCGGCTTCTACAAACGAGTATTCTCAAAATAAAGCATACCGAAATTCAGCAAACCTGAAACTTTCTATTTACGGCTGAGAAATTCTTGCTACTGAAAGAATGGTACATAGCTCTTAAATCATGGTTAACAAACAAGCTGGGCTCAGGGTGCAACTGCTACGGTAGGTTAAGTCATAATTCATCTGGGAAAATGATGCAACCTTGATTTTTGGAAAGTGTTGACAGTTTAATATTCTAGTTTTTTCTTTGGATTTCTCTGAGTATAGATGTGGTTAGCAGTAGTGATGTCTGCTGTGCAGTTTACTCCCAATTGATATGTTTTTAATTTCATGCAACCACAATGTTAGAAGAAGAGAAGGTGATAAGGAGAGAAACTGAGAAACAGCGAACGGCAAATTCTTTAACATTTTTGCTTATTTCCAAAATTTCTGTGTTTCCAAAGCATGCAAAGAGGATGCAAAAGCCACCGGATGCTCTCAGTCAACAATTTATAAGGCAAGGAAAGAAGCATCTCGAGGCGAGTTAGTGACACCATCTAAAACTAAGGAAGTTATGCTGCTGTATAAAACTACGACCTGTGATTTATGATGATTTCATAAGATCAGGAAAGAAGGAAAGTGCATTAAATGCTTCTTCATAATATTTAAGTGTGCATAAATCCTATATTTTTTTAAATAACTCTAGGAGGTTTCTAATGTGCATATTGTAAACCCCACGGCAATGTTCAAATTTGGCACCATGCAGTATGGCAGCAATTTCAAACTTGTCACAGTAATCAGGCGGTGGCAATAGTGTTTGCTATAATGCAACACTGTCAACTAAATGGGGAATGCACTATAGAAGTGATGCACCCTTTCCCCAAGAAAATGCTATCAACATATCTCAAAGCAAATTTCTCAGAGAAAATGAAGAATGAAAAATACATAATATGAAAACCTACATATTGTGAGACATGCTTATCACTGTTTGAGCTTACCATCACCCAGTTTGAGAAACCCACAAAATTTCACACAAGAGCAATATGTAACTCAATTTTTGGTACTGAAATCTTGGTCAAAACCTCTGAGAAGTTAGAAAATTATTCCAAATGTTAAGCATCTGAGTGATAGAAAATTGAACTTGGAATCTGAGGAGGGGTTAAAACAATACATACAAAAATTCCATGGGCTAATGAACCAAATTAAGACTTTGATAGATTGTAATGGTAATATTCTATCTAAAACAAAAAATACTGCATCTGGTTACCTACTCAACACAGTGGATGATTTCTAACATTCATTTCTTACTTGCGACTTCATTTGAATGCATTATTAATATATTTGAGATTTCATGCTTTTACCTTTAAGAGATGAAGAATGCCCTATACTTTAAAAATGATTAAAAAAATGAAAGATTGATTTAAAATAATTATGTATAAGCTAACTATGGAGGTGATGGATGTTTAGGATATTTATCCAATCCTAAAGAATAGTGTTTAGAACCCATGATAATTGAAATTGTCACTTCATTGCAAAATATAAAAGGATTACTTATTTAGAGCAAATACAAATGATTAAAAACTGTCTTTGTCTACCTGTAATTCTGAATAACCACCATTTTCAGCAGAATAAAAGTCACAAAAATGCCACAAACAGAAAATAAAAATATGCTTCACCAGAAAGCATAATCAGAGATTTACCAATTTAATCTGAAAGCTTTACCTTTCAAGAATGATGATTCCAGCAATTTAACTAAATACACAATATGCTTTAACTATAATCTCTAAAGTTTAGTAAACTAAAAATCAATAGCATGTGCCAGGGGTGGCCAATAGATTGATGGCAAGTTGTCATTGAGAATTCATTCATTTAATTTTTTTGTGCATTATAGAATGAAGTTCTACCAGATTTCACTTGAGACTGTTTATTATTAATCATTCATTTAAATTAATTTTTATTACTACAATTATTTAACTAACCACCAACATACAATTTAATTGACTGAAGAGTTCCATAGGATTAACATATATAAGCCTTGTAAATATAACTATTAATCATTTTGGTTTCATTAAATACCAAAACTAGTTTCTTTTTCAAAGTCTATGGATTAGTATTGAAGTTGATGTAGTAGTAGTTGAAGTAGCCAGCACTACCACACGCTACAGATCATCTAGTTAAGTATACATTTGTGCAATTATTTTTTCCAATACAATAAGCATTTTCCTTCCCAAATCAACTCAGTCTATGGCCAATAAATGTGTTACACTATCTTATGAAAGTAGTTTTGACTGGTTTAGCAAATTTTGGAAAAAATATTGGCTAGCATATCCATCAATATGTACTAATTGACTAATTAATGTACTAATTGACTGTCTTATCATACAAGGGCAATGTCTTTCAGACAATGAAATAGTTACAGTCAAGGGTATTAGAGGTGTAAGGGAGAGAGGCAAATTTAAGCCCTCACCTGGTGCTCAGAGGATGGTGTTGACATTATTAGAGCATTTTTTACTGCATCACAACTGAAATTTTCTGACTTAGAAACAGAAAGACGAGGTCGCTTATGTGGTCTATATACATTGGTGGAAATTCTGGAAGGCTGTGAATGTGGTCTCTCCGTTACTTCTACCTTGCCATTGGTCTCTCCAACAACTAAATCTATCAACTGTAATAAATGAGGCACATCAATCAAGAAATAGGTAGCAGTTACAAATACTGAGGTCAATACATTAAACACCAGAGATAGTTTAGATTCCCGAGGAATATAATTGAATCTACCAGTTATGAACAACCACCAATCCTACAATGAGACCACACTAAGAGGCAGCACATAAACTGCAAAAATAAAAATATTTTCCCCAGAAATTTGAATATAACAATCTTGAGGTAGCAAATAGGAAAAATATGGAGAAAGGTAGGCAAAACTAAAAGTTACGATATCTTCACTATTTTGAAAAACAACCCATTCTCCTGGTGAAATATAAGTTGCAGTGAGAAATGTTTACTATAGAGTAAATTGTTTCTTAGCCTTATTTGCAGGAGGAGGAATTTTATTTTCTTATGGAAAATTACTAAAAGGAACTGGAAATATTCGTAAGAATTACTTAAAATACTAAGATTTTATACTTAATATTAATATAGAAATATTTCACATTTGAGTCAAGAAGAGACAAATAAATTATTGGAAACACTTCAGAAGATTTTAATACCATGCATTAAGAAAAATCAGTTTAAGTTTTTACCTCTATCTCTTTGCTTCCAATAACTAGTCGGCTCCCTTCTTCCAAAATGTCTGTTTTTACACCTTTTTTTGTTCCTAAACATTTTCCATCGCAGTCCTATAAAAATGATTTACAAGCAGTTAGAAACGGCTTTTTCTTCTTTAAAAATACAAGTGCAGCATTCTTTACAAAGAATTTTTCACAATTAGTTTTATCAACCGTTAAAAGTCATCGGGCAACCTTCAATTGTGGTTTGGAGCCAGTTCCTATACATGCGACAAGTTGCATTCCTTTAAAAATATCCACGAAAGCTTACACCCAGTCTCACCTTCAGCACTACCGAGTCTGAACAAATCTCCAGCACTCCATCACCTTCCCAGCTTTTGTGTTTTTTCTTAGAGAGTTTACCCCAGACAACATTATATATCCTGAAAACAAAGACTCATTTCATTCCGATATTCTTAAGAGTAATCGACAAAACATCTAATGTTCACACGAACCTCTTTCCCGGGCAGTTATCACTTGATTCAGAGATTAACCCATTATCTGTTCTCTGTATGTCATCTGGTAGATTCCCATCGATATCATCATCATAGCTAATTGGGATAGGTTTGATGTTTAACTCTTGATCATTTTCCCGGGCGACAGAAAAATCACCACTTGGATTGGATGTCAACTTATTGTCATTTAATAAATCGAGAATACTGGAGGTAGATCGAGCTGAATTCTGCGTTTCGACTAAGATAAAGACGTATCAATAGCTTTAAAAATTAGACACAACAATAATGTGTACTTTAAGTCGGACATACCGGGGAGTTCCTTAAATGTTGCTTTCACTGGAATGTTTTTTTTACTTTGAAATGAAGGAGCAAAAGATCTTCTCATTATAAACTCACGGCTTAAGAGTTAACGATAAAATGAATCTGATCCATTTATTCTTCCCACGAAAAGGTACATGTTTTTTTTCCCGCCATTCCGACGACTTATCGAACGATAGAAAAGACGAGAAAGAGATGTAGGAAGTAATCGAAGTAATGAACACCGAAATCACTGAAATACTTTAAAAAAACATTTATAGCAAAAATTTTTGTTTAAAAACTATGTTATCGTAGAAGTAAAATTATGCTTAAAATATATTTTATTATTCTGCGGTATTGAAATAAAATCCTCTAATAGTCATCTACTGAAATATTCCCTAAAAAACATATTTTAGTTTATGAACGAAAAGTTCGCTGCGTAATTATACTTTTGCGACTTTCTTCGCAGGTTTTCATCGGTTACGGTTTTTTAGTTTACAGGATGATGTGATTTCTAAAATTTTTCCGTTCAATCTTAATATCTTTTGAGGGTTCATGGGCTTTCATAGTTTCTTATAGTTCTTTTACACTATTTACTCAAGTTCTATTAAAATTTAATCAGGTAATTAATTTATTTCTTAACAGCAATCCCTTATGACTAATAGTATCTACTTGTGTTGCATTCATAATATTTACTATCGAAACACTACGATAACATGTGGTAGGCGATTTAACTGTGCGGCATGCACAAACTTCGCAGGTGTACGAATGTTGTCAGTGTTTTGAAATGGTTATTGCCATTGGATTTGAGGGTAGCGCCAACAAGTTAGGGATTGGCATTATTCGTGATGGAGAAGTTTTGTCTAATTGTCGTAGAACTTACATCACCCCTCCAGGAGAGGGTAAGTTATTTTATCTGTTCACCTTTGTGATTAGTATCGTCATGTATTTCATTTCGCATTGTTTTGAAGGGTTTCTACCAAGAGCTACAGCAGAACATCATAGGAATAATATCTTGGAAGTGTTGCGGGAAGCCCTTGATGTTTCAGGGGTAAGCATAACAGGTGAAGATTTCTTCGATACATATTGTGATGGTCTGATATTCACCAAAATAATCTGCTTCAGGTAAAACCGAAAGACATAGATGTAATTTGCTACACTAAGGGTCCTGGTATGGGCTCTCCTCTAGTCACTGTGGCCGTGGTTGCACGTACTGTAGCGAAGCTTTGGAACAAGCCCATAGTTGGAGTCAATCACTGCATTGGTCGTATCCTTTCCAAAGAATTTATCAAAATTATTTAATGAAGAGGTATTACGGTTATGTCAGCTAGCATCTGATATATTTTGTAAATTCATTTTGGGAGTTGAATGGCCTTTTGATCATTCCTCGAGAAATATTTTCTACTCGTAAAAAAATCTGCTAATTTATTGTGTTTTTTGCAGTATTGTGAGCTGAATTGATATATATTTGCATGGAATTGACATTTTAAATTTCATTCCTTAATAGTTGAAAAGATATTGAGATGGGTAGACTAATTACTAAATGCCATAATCCAACAGTTTTGTATGTAAGTGGAGGCAATACTCAGGTCATTGCTTACTCTAATCAGAAGTACAGAATATTTGGCGAGACTATTGACATCGCTGTTGGAAATTGTCTGGATAGATTCGCAAGGGTATTAAAATTATCCAATGATCCAAGTCCAGGATATAACATTGAGCAGCTAGCAAAAAAGTAAGAGATTATTATGTAGTAATATTTTTTGGTTACTTAGGATTATGTTACTCATAGAAGTAAGTTTTGTCTTAGCTCCCTCTCCCAAAAACATTAGCAAAATATGCTTTCAGTTCAAACTTTGTGCAATGGCCATGTAGGATTAATTCTTTCTCTTTGGTTTTATATATTTCTGTTTGTTTTCTATTTGGTTCTTTTTCGATAAAGCTTCTATGCTTGGCACTCTACTGTCATAATGTCAGTTAATTTTTGTTTCTTCAATTACGTAATTGTGTTGTTTCATTGTTGTATTTTAATCCTTCTAACCATTCTTGTGTAAATTGCAAAGCAACAGAATAGGATACCATATTGAGTATTATTTGAATTTCTTGCATGCAATCCAATTTGTTATAGTTGTTGGCTCAATTGAGGCGGAAGAAAACTTTTCTGCTTTGCTTAACTTATACTCATTCATGGATATGTAACCATGTAAGAAATTGACATCTCAATCTTGATTTATTTATAAATAAATATACATACTATGAATCCTGGATGTTCATAGTTTTCTCTATTTTCTGCAAAAATGATTCTCTGAACTTATATAGAGAATAATCCTAGCTGTTGTTGAAATTTTAGAAATTATAGTTTTTAGGAAAAGTGGGCTACATTAAGGCATGAAATTAACTAAGTAAGTTGAAATTGTAAGTATAATTCCATGGTTAGTGGAATACTTTTGTGCTAATCGCTTCCAAAGGAAAAAAACAAGCCTAGTTTTCACACCCCCTCTAATAAGGCAAAATATTTCTGCTGCTGCAGATCAGTGTAGTAAATTATTACACCTTCAAAAAAAGGATAGATATTAGCATAGATTGAGATAATACCAGCAATATTATTTGCAGTAGTATTTAATGTTTCAAAGTAATTGGACTCATCATTATATTAATTGATGTGAAACCCCTTTCCCTCATCTTTTTCTGGTAATTTCCAAATTTTTTTTTTCGTTTACACAGTTAATGATACAACAGAATTTATAGTAATCCAACAATTCTTTTTGGAGTGTGCATTCAAATTGCACCTTTTATTCACTGTTTTATACGTTTGAATAATAACATTATTTTACATTCTTTCAACGATATTTTTCTTTCTTATTTTTTAACTTAGTGGGATCTTTACTTGGGGATCTGATTCAACTAGATTTTTCTGAGTCTCTTTAGTGCTACATATACCTCATCACAAACCATCTCTCTCATTGTGCTTCCATTCATCTCTTTTGTGTGTACAAACCATTAAAACTGTCCACTAACCTGGAAAACTCAGGAAATTTGGCAGGAAAACTGGAAAAATCTATGTTTTATACTCTTTACAAAGGATTTATTAAAAGGCTATTTGGTTTTGGGCTAAGTATTACTTCGGTATAAATTCCCTGAGAGGAAGACACATTACGACAGTGTTGGCATGACCAATTTAAAGCTTATAAGACATAGATATGAGCTTTCTTTCTACATATGATGTTTTGGCAGTATAGCAAATATGCAACGTTATCCAATATGTATGGAGTCACAGTTACCAGGGGTATTGAATTTCTGTTTTATAGAATAGAGGAACTATTTTGTTTTTTTTTTCCTCTGCCCTTTAATTTCTAGATATGACTTTCCTGTGCTTTTAAGGTATTTTAAAGCTTTCTGGTGATTTATTACACAGATATTTACTATTCCCACAGCAATATATTCGGGAACTACCAGTTTCAGCTACATAGCCATCCTCAGGTTCACAGAACACTAAATAAGCAAACAGGCAAATACGAAAGACATGGGAATACAAAGTAACACAGCCAATCAGGAAGGGGAAGGGTAACTGGTAATGGAAGCATGGGGTGAGAGGGCAGATTCCAAGATGGGGGAGGGAGAAAGAAAGAGATATTCATTTGTAAGGGAACAATGAGGAAAGGAGAGGTGACGTATGATCTCAAGTTGTTCCAGGGTGTTGAGGCGAGGACCTTTGGTTTGGACGTATAGAATTTCAGGCGAAAAACTGCTAGAATTGCCATTTTCAAACATGTTTAGCAAAGTGGGAGGAGGAAGAATTATTGAGGATGGCTCTGTGATGTTCATGAGGACTAATATTAAAATTACGAGAAGTTAGGCCAATATGTAGATCTGTCCAATGATTGAAATTTGTCTTTGGAATTCACTAACAGTCTCGTTAAAGTATTATTATTTTTAAAACCAGGAGTTACGTTCAATTTTTTAAAAAGATTTTGCAGTTGGTAAGAGATGGAAAAGAAGGGCCACCCACCAAGCGGTTTCAACAGGAGACTGTGAGTCAAGGGGAAAGAGGCGTTTAGTTATGAGATTTTTTTCTCTTTACGAATAAAGAGTTTGTCAATGAGACTGGTGGGATAACCGTTGGCACTGGCTATTTCTTTAATAGTATTGAGTTCATGGGAATAGTTACTAGGGGATAGAGGTATATGCAGTAATCTATTGATGAGACTGTGGAAGGAAGCAAGATTTTGGGAATAATAGTGATTAGAAACTGAAGGGATGATGCTATTAGTGTAAGTGGGTTTTTGGTAAATACTGAATTCAATCTTTTGGTTTTTAAGGCACAGGGTTAGATCAAGGAAATTCAAGGTCTGGTTAGATTTGATCTCGTGGGAGAAGGAAGTTTTGGGATGGAGGGAGTTCAAAAGTGAGATGAACATTGTCTATTGGTGCCATTCCACACACAAAAAATGTCATCTACATAGCGGAACAGCTCTGTGGCCTCCCCAAAATTGGTGAAATCTATTGTTATTTGATCTCAAAACTTCACAACCTGGGCAACCTGTAAAAGTCCTGTAAAAAAATAGTTATTTCTTTTGGAAGTACTTAGGGGTTTAGACAAGTCATATTTTATGTCCATTTCAACCAACAGGGGGAAAACTTACATAACCCTACCTTATGCTGTGAAAGGTATGGATGTCTCATTTTCTGGATTATTATCATACATCGAGGAACATGCAGCTTCATTGCTATCATCTGGGAAGTGCCAGCCAGAAGATTTATGCTATTCATTACAAGAGACTGTCTTTGCCATGTTAGTTGAAATAACAGGTTAGTAAATTAACTACACTTGAATCTAGAAACTGAACCTTCATTTATATTTTTCTAGTCTCGTTAATGATTACATGGTCACCCACAGCATTTTTTAAATTTTTTATGAACTTCTTAATTACATTTGATCCCTTCAGGCCACCTTTAAGCATGTAGCAGAAAGTGCATTTATCATGATTCTACTTTCCTAATCCATTACTTTCACATTTTTTAGCAGAAGAAATGAATCGTTGCAATACCTAGTTCTAGCATCTATTTCTTCTCATAGTTTCAGAATTCTGTGTAACAGTTTTATTGTGATATCAGCTACATCATCTAAGAATGTACTTTCTTCGAACTTATTTAATAAATTAAGTCTTTCTTGAAAGTCTCATCCTGTAGCTTAATGTTTCACCTTCTGTTTGTCTAATTCTTGAATACAACACTTTTCGACATGAGTTCATTTAGCCCATAAGTTATTAATTTATCTTTTGAGTAATCAGAAAATTTTATTACATTCATGTTTTTATATGAGCCAACTCTTCCTTGTTTAACAAGTTACAGCTTCAACAGCTACACAGTTTAAATTGCATTATTTTAGCATGATGTTCTTGTAATATTTTGAGAAAAAAATTTTCTCACCGGTTACTTCTAGCATTTTGTGTAGAGGAGTGATCATTTCAAATAAGTTAGTGCTTGATTCCTGAAGAATAATTTTTGTTCAAATTAAATTTATATGCATAACTTTATAAAATTATTTTCTTCTGCTTTAGTATGGTATTTCTTGTTAATCTCTTAGCTTTTCTTCAATTTAATAGATTATTGCTCAATATCTATAATTTGCATAAAGTTTTATCTTAAAATCAATGGGAAGGAAATAGTTTTTTCTAACTTATCAGCATGTTCCATGTCTTCTGGTATTTTGGCTGGTTTTTGTTAGACTATGATTTTACTTTCATCTTTAAAGTATTAACTCTCATATGTTATTTTGAGAAGAAAGGGCTATGGCTCATTGTGGATCATCAGAGGTGCTTTTAGTTGGAGGAGTTGGCTGCAATGAGCGGTTGCAAGAGATGATGGGTATAATGTGTTCTGAAAGAGGAGCAAAGTTATATGCTACTGATGAAAGATTCTGCATAGATAATGGAGCTATGATAGCCCAAGCTGGTTTAGAAATGTTCCGTTCTGGTACCACTACATCGTGGGAGAACACAACAATAACACAAAGGTATATTTCCTTTCTGGATTGCACATTGGAAAAATTACTTTGAATATCTAAAGCCGGTTTCCCAAATTATGTCCAGTGTTTTTCTGAACCTGATTAGGTGTTTCATGGCAATTTGGAAAGTTTTTATACACTGCAACACATTTAAAAGTCATTAAGTGCTTTATTTATTCATATTTTTGTTTATAATATATTATCAGAGTTTTATATTTAAATTAATTACTAAATGATTAATGTGTTTAAATAAAATGTTTCTTAAATTTTTACTAGTAGGAATTACCCAACCTAAAAAATAAGCCAAGTGTTCCGTTAAAATTTCCAGGTTTGCGAAGTGTTCCATTTCCAGAAAAAGTTTGGGAAACCTTGATCTAAAGGATTTAATGAAGTTGTGAGATTTTCTAGTTTTGCTCTCATCTTGAAGTTTTACGTAAAATCGGGAGAAAAATTAATGTACCTCTAGTCTCTTTTTAACCTGCCGATATTTTTCTGATGTATTTCCTTCATAACAAAAGATAATCCCAACAATTCCATTCTCCTTCATTATGGTCTCCAGAAATAAAGAAAGTATGTTAAGGTTATAGATTTGCTAGTTATTACGGTGCTTTTAAGCAGATTATTTTGATTCAGAGGATTACTATTCTAAACTCTCCTCTGTATAAAGTGTTGAGTTACCTGTAAAAATGAGATTTTAGGATTATTTCAAGTGTACTTAACAATGTTCAATGAATTCTGCATTTACTATTAAACTTTGTCATCTCTTTATATTTTCCAATTTATGTATCAAAATCTTATCTAAATCAGAATTTACTTTCTAGGTACCGCACAGATGATGTGTTGGTAACATGGCGCTCTCCTTAAAACATGGGTGACAATTAATTTGTAACCTCATCAAGGAAATCCTTATGTTTGAATAACATTTGTACAATAAAAATTTTTATTTGATAATTGTTGTTTTTATTCAAAACTGGAAACACATAAAACAAACATATTTGAAGTATTATACTGGCAAATTTATTAGAGCTTCATGAAAAGTAAAATTACATTATACGAATTGTTTTAATTCTAAAGGCAATCATCGTCCATATCCATAAATATTACTTTATATAAGATTAATTTATATTGGTAACAAAGGAATGAAGTAAATTAAAATAAAATTTGTAGTATATGTACGAACTATAATTATTTTTCATTGACGCCTGTCTTACCAATGAGTTCATTCATTCAAATTATTTTACCATGTATTAGATTTTGCATGCTAAGCACTTTACTGAAATAGTATTCGTGAAATTAGATTAGAAATCCCTCGACAAAGATAATGCCAATCGAAAGTAAAATTACCATAGTATATATTATCAGCTCTTGTTGGGGGTTTTCTCTTACATTTCCCATGCACAAGTTATGAGAATAAAATTGAAAAAGTTCGTTTTACGTTTACAATACAGTAGATGTCTCGAGGGAAGAAATTTACCTTTCTGCAAATAAATCCTTTTAATCAGGTGATTAACTTGCGACGAGCTTCGAATGAAAGCGAATTATTGAAAGAGTTTCAGTTTTACTCCGAATGTTAATGAAATTCAACAAGATGAGCGAATCAGACCGAGCATGTAGTATACTGAAAATATAACCAAATACGAAACAATGACCTTACGCCCCAAGAAAAGTCAACAAATGAAAAATTAAAACCTTCCATACATATTAGTAATTAAATTCTGTTATTTTAGTGGTGCATCTTAAGATATGCGATCACGGAAAATTTTATTAATACATCCCTTCTGTTAGACGCCACGACTGAAGAGGTTGGGAGACCATTATGTCTGCCAACTTATGCTGTTCCCCGAGAAAGAGTAACATGCAATACAATTACGAAACAACTTTTTATTTCACTGAAAATATTCTAGGAATGACTACTGAAAGATCGCCGACGTAGCTTGTAGCCCTTGTGGAGCTAGGAGCGTGAAAAACCCACCAAACAAAAAACTTAGCTGCACAAAATTTTCATAAATTATATAATTGCGTAAGAATAACGTAAACTTTACTGTATTTGGGTCCGCCTGCTAAGAAACTAATTCTAATTTACGTATGCCTTAACTTTTTTTCGGCAAATTTTAAGCCATTACAGTAACTGCAGTAGTATTTTTTAGCTTTAGTGTTTTGTCAGCAGAATAGTGCTACCAGGGAAGAAACGGCCATTTACCTTCCTGTATCAACCAATGAATGTACAACAAAGAGAAGCCAATGCAACAGGAAGGATGGAAATGAATTTTATCATTTTACGATGAAATTTCTGATATTATGGAGTATTTTTTGTATAGTGAAGCTTGAACAAGTACTGACTGTGGCGACGTGTTACTAAGGTAAGAACGATTAAGAGTTCACCGTTAGAAGACATCTCTAAAGTGAAGTTATGGCTTTGGAGAGTTGCCGGGTAGACATACCGTGTGCTATCGAGGTCATAGTTATTTGTAATCAAAATGTGACGGAAACAATATCCTGGAATATGTGTAATGTGAAAGTTAATAAGTTGTAAATTGCGAAGTTTAAGTAGTTGTGCCAATGTTGCGTGGTACTAAATTTACCGTAAGAAGACGTATAAAGCATCAAATATAAGAACTTGCAATATGGATTACTGGTATCTACAACGTGCCAAAGCAGTTTTGCAACGAGTTAAAGGTAAGCTATTGTCTAAAGTTGATTCAGTAAGATGTCATCATGGTGAATCAGGTATAAGAAGCGACTCTTTTCGCCGGTTGATTGTTTATATATATTACAAACACTATGAAAAGAGTACTTCCATGTCTCATAACACTTTTCCAGAATGTTGATTCTTAATTTAATTATCCTTTTCGAATCACTTCCTTATATTATCAGGTTTAGATTATGGTGTGCTTTTATCGTAAAACTTAGAATGACGTTATTCTTCTTTAACTCTTTTGAATTCAGGCAGTCGAAATGGATTCTGACAGTTCCTTGGATGAAAACTTTGAAACCAAGGATGAAGTAGCTGCTCGAGTCAGTAGGACTCAATCTCTAACAGGTAGTCCACAGGATAGGAATTCTGGAAGTGAGAGTTCTTTTTCATTAGTTGAGGAGGAGGGCGAATTGCAGCCAGATCCACCAGGTGATACACCCAAATCTCCGGTTGGGGAATCAAATTCCATAGTTTCCCAAGAAGATGAAGCCGGAAGTCAATCTTCTTTCACGTCGTCATCTTCTGCTAATGCTTCAGCCTATCGCTCTAGGGAGGAAGTTCAGGAAGCAAACCCAGAAGAAGAGCAAGATGAAGAATTCGAGGGCACCAATTCAACAGAGAATATTAAATATGAAAGCAAAGAGGAGGAAGATGGTGAGTGTGAAGGTTCGCAAGATGAATCGAATAAACACTATCCGCCGGCAGATGATGCCGGTGATTTATCAGACGTATCAGACATGGATAGTCGCGACAGCCTCGAGGCTGTATTCGCAGAGGATTGCAAGGTAAAGGATACTGTGAAAGATCCCTCACCGTCACCAGAAAATGTAACCTCGGAGCCAGGGAAAGAAGTAGAGGATGAGGATAATTCCCTCGGACCAAAACCTCCTTCTCCTCAAACCCTGCCCCCTCTCCCACCTCCTGTGCAACATATAGAGACAGAGCAGCTTGACTTCGAAGCAGAAGAACAGGTGAAGGAAGTGAGTGCTGTGAATGATGACAAAGAGGAGGGGGAGTGTGAGGAAAGATTACCACATAGTGGTGTAGGTGGTGACGGTGAGGGCAAGGATGATAAAAGTGATGGGGAATTAAAAGAGGGTGAAGACTTGGAAGAAGGGGAATTAACAGATGAAGATGAAACTAGGCCCGGTGAGATGGAGCCTAGGCCTGTTTGTCGGTTTTACAACAGAGGACAGTGCACATGGGGGTCAAGTTGCAGGTATTTTTAATGTCATTCATCCCATTTCTATAAATTTAGATGTATTGTTTGGTACAAGGTGTTTTATATTAGGGATCTTTGGTAAATTCAATCCAAACATCTCTATACGATAGAAATTTTATCATTTCTTAATAGGAAGAGAATCGTTAATTTCATTCAGTAGGATTGAGACTAATTTTAATGAAAAAGAATTAATCACAACTCTAAAATGAACTCTATGTTAATATTGTAAATGCCAATTATTTTTTTGTCTGTGCGTAATTACTTACAATACTTACTGTGTACAAATTACTTATCCAAATTTTTGTATTATATACACTATCAGTTGTTAAAATGTAGGAGTACTGGTTTTCATTCTTTTCCATCTAAATGTCTTTCTTAAAATATTTACCTCCAGCAAAAGCATGAAAATATTTATTGAGATAACAGCTTTATCACCATACGCCATAATTTACAGTATTGTTTAGAATGGAATTCAGTTAAACTGGATGGGTTATTAGAATTATTGGTAGTGGAACTTAATATTACTAGTAATATTTGTATTATGTTTTGATTAGCTTATTTTGATAAAAGTATGGTCCGCCAACATAAGGCACTGAAGAAGGGTTAGTCAAAGTAAAACAAAAGATTCTAGGAAACCACAATTTAATTTTTCTGCTATCTTTATGCCTAAAAAAGCTTAAAATTGTAATATTTGTAGACTGTTGCATATCTGGAGAGTGATAATTGATCTTCCTCTAGTATAAAACCCTTTTAATATGTCTGGGTGAAGACTATTTTTTTATTCGCATAGGTATTTTAAAACTTTTGGTCTTAGTTCTCGAAGCAAAGTTTTAACAGCATAACATGTTGTTTGCATCCTTATAAAGTTCAATTTTCTAAAAGTATTAGTGGAAACAGATGATAAAATAAGGCAAGAGTGTGATATTTAGTTTGTGGTGTATTGTTAAATTGATATTATTGGTGGTATGTATTTACATTTTTCGTCTGAAAGGATCACTTTTCAGGTAATTTTCTGATGGAAATTAAATAATTTATTGTTTTTCATTAATAGTAGAAGCCTTCTACAGTAGACTTCTTCCTCCTTTTTTCCAAATGACATGATTAATTATAGTTTCATCTTTATGTTTTAATATTTATATAGGTTTGTTCACCCAGGAGTCACAGATAAAGGGAATTACTCAATGTTTGAGCTTCCTCGTGCCCTTCTGCCTGTCAATGGACCTCCTGTGTACTCACCAGATTACAGATCAACTTATGAAAAACCTTTTCAAGTAAGTATACTTTCATCTTAACTAATTTAAGAGGATATCATGTGTTGATTTTTGGGAGAGAAAGTAAATATTTTCTCAAAATTAAATGAATATTACCTCATCACCATGGCCTCTCTTTATGTGCTGAGATTTAGAAGCAAATTGAAAAAGTATATAATTCCTTGATTTTTATTAATTAATTCAGTTGCTTCAGAAATTAATAAAATGATTCCCAAATATCTGTAAGTTTTCATTTCTGTGTATCCTTGTTGAGTTTAATGGACTACCAGGATATCAAACTCTCAATTATTCATTTAAATTTTGATTTTGCTTACAATAATTTCTCAGTACCCATAATGACATTAATTTTTGAATTGATTCCCCATATTCAATTTGTCCAGATAGTGTAAAGTGAGTGTTAAAATTTTGGGGATAAAAGCCTACAAATGTCACAATTTTTATCAACACTGTGCTGAAATTGCTATTAACCATTGGGCATGTCAACTTTATAGATATGCACTTGAACCTATTCTCATAAATGTTGCTCAAGGGTTTGGGATGATTTTAATCTAATCTGAATTCAGTCAGTTACCTTGGATTCCAGCAAATTTTTTAATTCCCATTGTGCCTATTGTATAAGATATTATTTTATGTGAAAGTGAAGAATAAAACAAACCACAATATCTAAATTTTATGATTTTTCACAGCCTAAATTGAAGAGGTTTAATGTGTCATTGCAGCCTGTTCCAGCTGTACCTTTTGCTGCTCCTCGCAAGGAGGAAATTGTGCCAGTATTTGAAAGTGCATGGGAGCGAGGTCTGCGGCATGCAAAAGAGGTATGTATCTCTTATTGTGGCAGTATTTTTTCCATTTTCATCCTAGTATTTTAAAACTTATTTTCAATAATTTAATCCTTAAGAGCACAGTGGGATCTATACTTCCCACCCCTCTCTACTGAGGAAATCCTTCGTGTTAATAATTTCTTTTTTCATGTGTTGTTGTTATAGAGAGGCATCAACTACGTTTTTCCACATCTCTTATTTAAAAAAAAATTTTTATGCATAAAAAAATAAGAAAATGTTTTATATATGTTTTGGGTTGCATACCACCTGAATTTCCAGAAATTCCTTTTTTTCACCTGTAGCAATAAATGAACCCAAAATCGCTTTCCTCGTGGCTGTGCAAAGAGAATTCTTGGTGCTAAGAGAATTCATTTTCAGCATCCTCTTTCCATTCTTCCATAATAGTAACTGAGGAAAATTGATGATTCCTCAACCACTGCCATTATTTTCTCATGTTTTTTTTTCGTTGATTTTTAAAAATTTGTACTCATAATTATTATGGAAATAGATAGGAAAAGGAAACATTTTTGTAATCTGTCTTTTCTAACAGCTGTTGCGTTGAATCACTTGATGGAGACTTCTCACGCTTACACCCTTTTAAGTGGCTTGGTCTCAGAACAGTTCAAATTGCTTAGGTTCATATAATCTATGGACCATTTTTCCTCTTCATCTGTGTATACAGAGGATATCTTACATGTGATTATAGAAAATGTTAAATACATGTGATTATAGAAAAGGAATACAAAGTTACCAGATGTATGAAAAACCCACACACTGTTTTCTAGGGTGGACTTTCAGTCATACTCAATTGGTCGAAAAAGAACTATGTCTCCTCAGTTTCCTTCGAACTCAAGTAAAGTAATACGAGTTCCTGTGAATAACCAAAGGAAGCATATCATAAATAAATATTTATCAAACAAGGAAAAGGGTTTTTAGGTACTTGGCACGATAAGGCGTGCACCTAGGAAAATTTCCAAGGAGAAACTGACATGAAAGAGCAACCAACCAGCAATTGGGAGACCCGGGTTCGTGTCCCGTTTCCGTCAGATTTTTTTCATGTCTGTTTATTTATGGGAATGTTCCTAGGTACACCTTAATGTGTGAAGTTTCCTTTCACTCTTACCCTTTGTAAAAACATACAAAGTAAACACAGAAAAGCATCTCATTCATGCTTTTCATTGTTGCTATAAAAATAGGTTTGCTAACATAGTGGAGAAGAATTTGAGTTNACATATTAAATATTACCTAATAACTTAATTTCGAATGATCACTTTGTAAAATTTGTATGTAACAGGAATTTCCTGAGTAATAGCCCCTTGAATGTAGACTAACCTTTGTAACATGGCATTGTAAATTTTGTATGCTTTATTTTCAACATAAAATTATTATTTCTTTCAGAAAGATGCAAAATATAAAAAATACGTATAATTAATTCTCGGATTTTAAAATATTACATAATTTTAACATTATTCTAAAAGCTTTAAACTTAAATAAGAAAATACCAAAATTCCTTAATTGTATATGTAAAAATTAGCCATCGACAAAAAAAATTCATTTTCTGGATAATTGAGCTTAACGTTCGCATTGTACAAACTTTCAAGAGATACGTAGCTTCCGCAGTTTCTTGAGCCTTTAAGGGTTAAGGCAGAAAATCAGGATAATGTGCGAGATCTAGTTCAGTTTTGATGCCTTATAATTTTCTTTGTTGTGAAAAATTTAGTAGTGGTTTGTCTAGCTGAAACTCTTATATATTTTATTAATTCATAAGTAATTTGTGGTTTTTCATTATAATTTTTTACTTTATGGTTATTTTTTGTCATAAAAATTTATACAGGATTAATATAATTAATAAGGATTATCTAAGCGGCAATTGAACAAGTATATTACACCCAACTCTTGATTCATATTGTGGATGTGTTTTTCAGTGTGCTGTACTAATTGAGACTAACAGTCTACGTTATGAAGTAAAGTGAGGATGTGTATGTTTATATATGTATGTATGTTTGCTGAAAACTAGGGAACCATAATTTGCACAACTTTCAAACTTTGCACATTATTAAAAGGCTACAACCCACAGATAATAGGCTACTTTGTATTTAAGGGGGTGCATGTGTAACGTGACTCTACTTCCCTCATTGGTCACTGCCACCTATCATAGTAGTATATCTAGTAAATAATAACAAAATATATAGTCTCATTTATTACAGTGACTATCTATTGTTTCTGTAAGATTCACGTAAGTTGCAATCGGTGTGGGAATTATCAATAATCACCTCTTGTTGCAATAGGCAGCTCAGCTATTCAGTATTATACTTTTGAGTGTGGGTGTGCATGTTCCACTCAAACTTCAGAGCCAGAAGTTAGAGAACCTTAAACTTTGCAGATCAATAAAATTTGATGCTGTGCAGGCTACTTTTTAATACAGTGGTACCTTGAGATAAGAGTTCAATTTGTTCCGTGACCGAGCTCGTAAGTCAAAATTCTTGTATCTCGAAATCAATTTTCTCTAAATAACAGTAAGTACAAAAAAAAAAAACAAAATTAAAGCAACACCACAGAAATACTTCTGCGACGAGGTAAACATGTGAATTGAATGTACAAGATTTGCAAATATGAGCAGTGGCTTGCTACGCCAATTGGCTGTGACGTCACCAAGGCTGGCTCGTATCTCAAATTTTGACTCATAACTCAAGGCAAAAACTAGACCTAATGACGGCTCGTATCTCAAAAAACTCGTATGTTGGGGCACTCGTATCTCAAGGTACCACTGTATCTTCATGGTTCCTGGTTTGATCCCAGATGAGTGAAAGTGCTCTCATAACAATTGTATGTTAACTTTATTCCAGTAATTTGTAGTGTCTGTTTCTATTAATATTAAATATAGAAATAACTATCCTGCAAACTGAAGTTGGGTTTCATAAGAAAGGAATTCTTTAAAGATTTATGTTCTTATTGTTGATTATAGATTTTGGCTCCAATTTATGTGAACATTGTTGATATTGAACATAATTGTTTACCATAACCAGCCCCATAAAACTAATCGGAGAGAATTTAAATTTATTTATTTTCCTTTTGAGAATCAGTGGGCACTTCCGCTAGTTGTCTATAAAATAATAGTATAGGTTACCAAAAAAGTTCACAGAATGGTGAATTAACTTCAGTTTACACTTATATTCTATCTATCTGACAAATGAGTTAATCTGAACAAATGATTAAATTAGCAAAAATGGTAACAGTAGTTTACTTTCTATCTTTATCCCTGTTATTGCTGACCTATTGTATTTTCCTGAAAATTGTTTACGCACATTTGATTCAGTCAAAACTCTTATCTGCTACATAAGGAAATCTCTAGTTCTCTTTATTTTGGTGTTAAAAATTGATAAAAGAGTGTTTTGTCAAATATAATCAACCAACTTCAGTTTCTATATTTCTAATATTTTAATCATGCATTTGATTGAACCATAGAAGTCAAGACTTCATAAATATACGAAACAAAGCATTGTTATGATATGTTGACCTTACTGTACCAAAACCATTTTAATCAATTACTGTATTACTGTATTATTAAAGGGTTTGGTGTATAATTTAAAAATATTTTATTTATCCCCTTACCGTATTCACCAAAATATAAGACAGGAATTTTTCCTATATTTAAACCCAGAAAAATGTGGGGTCATCTTATATTTGTGAGCATAAGAATACATTTTTTAAATATCGTTAGTGCTGTTATTGTATTGTTTACTGTACGGTATGTAGGGTCCACAGGGATGTGTATAGGGTATATATGGATATAACCTGAAATTTCTTTAGGGAGGGTCTGAATTTCTCTTGCCTGCAAATTCCTCTCCCCCTTCCTTCACAAACTTTCTGCCACTTCTTCTTAAATATACTCAAAAGCAAACCTAAGGGGGTATCATTTAAGTTACTTGCAACAAATTTAATGGAGATTTTTAGAATTTTCATTCATATATACAAAGCTGGATTGTAATAACTAAAAATCATTGAGAGAAGTTAAAGCCTAAGTGATGTAGAAAATTTTTGCTTGGAAGAAACTAGTTTTGGATGGACTGACCATTTGGTTTATGATCTGGGAAATGGTCTTTGAATATGCACGATTCTTGCACAGAATCTCTATGAAGATTCCAGAAAGAAGTATCAGACGCATGTAATACAACTTATGTGTAAACCGAATTATGTTCTAGGTCAGATTGGAAATACTGATGTAACACCAGTGTATTTCTGTATGCCATGAAATAGCAACTTAAATTATAAAGGAATAGTCAATCATTGTATAAGCAACAAGTGATTAATTTTTACAAATTATGGGTTCCACTAGCTGGTGGAAGAAAACTACTTTTGTTTGTGATTTTAAAAAGGGTTTATCTTCTAATAGACAAATTACCGATAGGTTAGTGTTCAAATATAGAACTGGCTAGATGACTGAGGAATTTATGATCTCTTGGTTAGATGAGAAATGGAATGGATGACGGGAATTCATTAGGCTTAGGGGTATATTGACAGTTGATTCCTTGATGGATGTCTAAGAAACAGGAGAATCTTCGAGTGAGAGGGAATATGATGGAAATCATTTGAATAGACTTTGTAGGCTCTATTTACAATCTTGAAATGTAAAATTTGTAACATTGGCTTTTATAGTTATATCTATCAATTTCTTTTCTTAATCTCCTCCAAATAAAAACTGTTATCTACCTGATATGAAGTACCTTACTTAAATTTATGAAATAGGTATTGTAGTAATGTACAATATACTAATTTTCCACTAAATTTCAAAGTGTTATTGTGTGTTATTAATTTAGTTATATACTTGAAAAATGTAATAAAATGTTTAACATTTTTTAATATTATCATATTATTTTTTAGCATCCTAAGTGTTCATGAAAATAAATGAAAACCCTTTTTTCCTAATCTGAAGTCCTGACAATATAGGTTAGTCTTATTTTTGAGGCGTATTATATACAGATAAGTATGGTTTATAATTTTATGTAATCTAATTTATGCATTTTCAGATGATGAGGAAAGCTACTAAACGTAAAGAAATGGATATTGATTTTGAAGAGAAGAAGATGAACTTGAGTCTTGGCCAGGAAGAACTTGATAAGGAAAATGACTACTATACAAGACCTGCAAGTCCTATTCAAGTTAAAGATGAGCCTGATCCTTGGAGGTGTGTTTAGCAAACTTTCCTGGAGATATGTTGTGGCAATTAGAAACCTGTATTTATATTATGTAGGGAATCCAAAATAATCATTCTGATACCCAGGTAGTTGAGTAATTATTTATGAAATAACTGGATATATGGGTACTCAGTTCATTTAAATTTTTATAATTAAATACGACATTAAAGGGATGACCTCAACTTTTTTATTGATGAAATAATATTTTAACATATTGTACCATTTAGTTAAATGATTAATTAAATTGGGTAGTAAAGAATATTAAATTGGATAAGTTAAGTTATATGGAATTAAAATGCTTTATGTGGTGTGATAAAAAGAAGGGGACTTTTTAAATTTCCCTGGCTATAGTTCCAATTGTCAATTTGTTTTTCTGTAAAGCTTTCAAAATGGCTGTCCTTAACAATGTACGTAAGGACATGTATACCAATACACAGAAATTAAATTTTGACAATTGGAATTACACAGCCGGGGAAATTTAAAAAATTCCTCTTCCTTTTGATCAACCCTCTTACATCATCAACAAGGAAGTTGAAGCAAACTGAGAATGTTTTTTCTGACAAGTAATGTCAACTAACAAATAATGTAGGCATCCACTGATAAAATTTGTGATTCAAACTATTTAAAACAATCAGTTATGAATATATTATTAGCTTTTTCTGAAAAAAATGTTCATTACTGTTGAAGATAATTTTAAAATCTCAAGCTTACCTTCACTGTCAACTTGTGTGAAGAATTTTTTCAATTGATAAAATAAAATTTGATTCATGGTACACATTATTGTTGATTAACCTAAGGAGTTTGAGAATGACGTTAAATATCAAGTTTCTGAGTATTTGACCCTTTGAATTTGATTCCCTGATGGCATTCTTACATCTTACCCTGTTACAGTTACGAAGAAGGTGCTGATGTGTATCATCCTGTTGGAGGGCCTGGTGTTGTCCCTCCTATTGATGGTAGGCAGCACCATCATCATCATACACATCATAGTGCTCACCAAACGTCATCAAGTGTACCTGCCGGTGGAGACTATTGGCGTAGAGTGCATTATGAAGGGGTTGATGCTCGTGGGTTACGAGTAGAAGCAGAATATGTTGGGCGTGGTAGTTCTGGAACAACTGAAAGGAAGGAGAGATCAAGAGAGAGTAGGGATGGGGTAAGTTTCCTTAGCTCCTTGTAATCCTTCAGCGGCTGAAAAATGTTCCTGAAATATTGTTTTTTTGGAAAACTTTTTTGCTGTAAAGATATGGTTAGATCTATTTTTGATGTTACTGAATAATGTCCCTGAATGGGAAAATTTCAAATTAAGGGCTAAATAAAGGCAATAGTGGTTTAATTATACTTTTTAACTGGTGGGAATTTGTCAGTTGACTTTAAGTAAACGACTTTGTGGTGATTTTGCAGCGAGCTACTGAGTTCAATAAGTATTTTATTCTTGGTCACTTTGTACTTTGTTTTGGAGAAACTAATTTACCATTGGGAATTTTGTATTGTCTACAGTTTTTATTTGTATTGTATCTCTTCCTTATATCAATTTATATTTTTTTATCCAATGCTAATAATTAAATGTATGAATATATGGTTTAAGTAGTAATCGAGTAGAAGTTGCAACTGGTGTAACAAAATGAATGGAAATTTTATCAGTGGCAATGGTGGAAGCATAAGCATTATTGCAATAATTCCTATCTGGGTGATTTTTTGGGAGCTCTAGTTTAAATTCAATGTTCCTATATGTAAATATTTTAAAGGTTGTGTAACACTTTGCCATCTGTAAGTGAGAGTAAGTAAAATCGTAAGTCCATTGTTTCATGACATCACATTGGTTCCACAGGATATCAGTATCTTGATAGAATATTGCAGATTTGGGAAATAAACCTTTCTCTTTTCTGTAATGGATTGATAGGGGTTTAAAGTTATATGTTGACTGGAATATCATTTGTACCATTGAGGACTAATTTGTTATTACATTCAAGTAGTTGTGTCATAAATATTTTCCTCTGTGGCATGGTCTTTCACAAGGTGACGTCTGGCCATAACAATTTCAATGTTTTTCCTTTGTTATTTACAGCATCGGCATCATCACCACCATCCACCAGAGGTACCAGCACACCAGTCCTCATCTGGTCGTAGTGAACATCATCATCGTCATGCAGTTCCACAGTCAAGAAGTGAGTCAAGAGGGGAACATCACGCTGTACCTGAGAGGAGAAAGAAGGCAGCCATTCCGCCCATCTCCCGTTCTAGTGCTAATGCTGTTCCTCTTCCAGCAACTACTTTGCCTCCAGAGAAGGCTCCAGGAGCCTGGAGAGATGAAAAGTAAGAGAAGATTGATTTTTTCATCTTTTAAAGCTGAAATACATAATACGTTTGATGATGCTTACCTGCTAAAGTGAACGATTAACCTAAATATCCAAGATAAGAGAAAACATTCCACTAGTTAACTTTCAGGAAATGAGTTATCTCAAGGATTAAAGTCTGTAAGGTAAAAGTCAGTAATTTGAGCATCCATTAGTTTTAAAAAAAGCTAATGGAGATTAATGTATCTTAAGGCATGAAGTATAGAATATGGGGCAGAATGGAGGACTTCAGTACACACACCTGTTTACTTTTCTAACAGAGTAAATATAGGTAGTTAGTTAAGTGATACAAGGGATGAAATTTAAATCTTGTGTATTGAAATTTGAGTTCCAGTAGGAAATAAGCCATCACAAAATTGCAAATTTATGTAATAGATAGTTTGCAATCAATCAAAGGGATATTGGCTGTAGGGTTACCATACATCTTCTGCCATTTATACTTTCTTATTATAAATACTTAATACCAGAGAATTAGTCTTGTAAAGTAGAAAACTATTTACAGAATATTAGAAAACTAAGAGTGTACTAAAAAATGAAGCAGATCCATGAACCTTCTCAATTGGTTTCAAGTTAAATTTTGTAATATTTTAAAGAATAATGCACTTAGTTAAGTGGTAGAGGTACCCAACTTTGTTGATTTAAGGTTCCATCTATTGTAATCTAATTTATTGTATGAAACCCGTACTCTGCCAGTTTCAAAGCTGGTAATAATTTACATGAATTTTTTACATGACTATTTGGGCCTCAGTATTGGAATATGGTACTTTCCTGAATAGTGGATCAATGTCTCACATCACTCTCATTGGCAGTAAAAGATTATTCTATATACTCATGCTAGAGTCTTTTATTATTTATTCAGATATCCAGAGGTTCCTCCTGTATCTCATTCACACAAAGCTCGTGGTGATGAATGGGCAGATCCTTGGATGCGTTCCAAGTCTCCAACTAGACGGTCCACTGCAGCAGCTGCACCCTCTGGAGCGCCAACTGCAGCTGTGAGATCTAGGAGACAGCAGTCATTTAGCTCTGGATCATCATATTCATCATCTAGGTAAAATTTGCTTGTTTTTCTGTGGATTTCATTCAGATCATTTTGAACAGAAAGTTTATGATTTGAATAGTTATTGGATGAATGTATTTATTTGAATGGTACAACTTTCCTTAAACCCTTTAGGTTTCAGGCCTATTTTCATGCTATGCTCAGAAAGGTATAAAATATTCAGGAAATAATAAATTTCATATCCCTTTATTGAAAATTTTTCTGTGATAGATACTAGGTTTCTTCATCAGAAATAGCAAAATTAGCTGAAAACGTGTTTATTTAATATTATAATGATACTTATTAACATTAAAATCTACAAAATAGAATCTTAAGTATTGAATGTATTTTAATGAATTAGACTCAAATTAATGCATTTAAAACATATCATTATGAAATAATAAACTATATAAGGACTTGTAAGAGTATTACAATTGCAATAATAATCATAACATAAGGAAATTGTCTTAATTGCCCCCATGAAGATTTTCTAGGTCTGCCTGTCCCTTGATATCAGTGTATAATGGAGCTAATTTAAGTATATTATGGGACAAAAACCTAAGATTTTTGATTCAGGCTTTGTGAGTTGTATTTAATTTTTATGCAAAATAAGATTTAAGGTAAATTTTAATTCATTCTCTTGTTATCCTTGAGTTAAAAATGGTCTAAGCTATTATTTTAAGATCTTTCTCTAAAAAAATGTACTGTTTAATCATCACTTTGAATCAGAAGTGCTTCAGTTTACCCCGACATTTTTAAGGACTTCCTAAGATTTTGTTGCATTTATTTTAAACTATGGCATATCTTGTATGAAATTTTATAATTTTCTCTCTTATTAATCCCTACAGCTCAAGTAGCAGGAGTTCAAGTCGCTCGAGTTACAGCTCTTTCAGCAGCAGGTCTCGTTCTCATTCCCCTCGTCCAGCAGGTGTTCCTCCACCTGGAGGCCCTGCAGCATCTCGCTCTCGGCATTCCTCTCATCGCCACGGTGTACCAGCTTCTCCACCTCCTGCCAATCACCAGGCAGCACCACAACCTCAGAGGGTACACCATCGCACCACCTCTGGTGGTGTTCCATCATCCCGAACGTCTCCTCGTCCAATGCCTCCCTCAGCTCCACGTACTCCCCCCTTACCACACATTCCTCCACCACATGCTTCATCCAAATCCCGTTCCAGATCTCCATTAAGCAGGGCTCACAGGAGGCGTGTCAATGCCAACAGTGGCATGAATGCAGCAGGTGGCACAGCTGTGAGTCGTCAACCTGCGGTGCACTTGCAGCTTTCTCCAAGGCATGGTGCTTCTATGACCTCCGCTCCACCTGCTAGAAAAGCTGTCAGAGCAGGTTAGTCCCATGAGCATGCTATGTTAAGTACTAGCCATGGATATTCAATCATTTTGATATTGTCTTAATAAGAAGAGAGGTAGTATTTATAAAATGGTTGTAAGTAGTTGTAACCATAGTAAATGCTGTATGCTTACTTTTATTGGATCTGTTGTTTATATTTATGAGATCATCATCTTGTATGTATGATTTTGATATTTAGTTCATAGGGTAATGTAATACAATCCTTGTATTTCTTACAAACAGCTTCACCACCTCATGGAGATCGCAAGGGGATGTTAGGAAGTGCTTCATATGCTCTCCCTCATGGAATGTTAACTGGAATCCGAGGAGCTGGATCAACTTTGGTGCGGGAACCATCTCCGCAGCTTGTTAGGAAGGCTCTTCATGCACCATCCATTCCTCCTCCTCAGCCTGCTCCAAGGATGTTAGGGTATATTAATTTATTTTTTATTGCTGGCAATTTATATGTCATAGGAAGTGCTGGAAAATATTTAATGTAACAAAATAATGAAGAATGATATAAGTTTGAGCTGAGTAATCATTGCTGTAGATGTTTCAAGTGTTATATAGATAAGTTTTTCCCCTCGGTAAAATCTCAGATTTCTTGAGAAAATCTTGAAATCTTGAAAATCTATCAAATAATCAGTCAATCAGATTGTGAAAGATAAATAAATATTAAATTAAAAATTCAATCTCCTAGTATAGTGTAAACATAAAAACAATCAAAATATTTCAGAAAAAACAAAATAAAGAATATACATTCCTCAAATGCAGTATTAATACAATAGGTAGTAATGTCTATTTCAAGATTAGTATACAACTAATGGCCTTTTTCGATTTGCATGGCTTAGATTGACCACAAAATCCTGACATCTGTGGAAATTTAAATGAGAGGTTAAATAAAATTATACCAAAATTGTCTTGAGTTTAACTGGAATGCAGGTGGTGGGTTGGGCTACAAACATTGATGTAGTGATCGAGATAGGACATTTTTAGTTACTGCAGCATGCACCACCACTGCTGCATGGCAGTGATGGTTCAAACTCAATGAAAAATTTTTGGCTATTTTTTGTTTTAACTTAACTTTGTTTTATTTCACTTAATTCAATAATGTATATTGGTTAGAAAAAATGGTACATATTTAATTAAAATAAATATTTTAGTTATCGGTGTATAAAACACACTTTTTAATCTAAAGGATCAAAATTTTACCTGTATGTCATGCATTTTGATCCCAGTTATAGCAAAATGACCGCTGCAGTCGAAGCACTTTTAACAATACTATTTACTACGTTTTCATATAAACTGAATACATTGGACATAATTCATTTCAACCATTATTTATATATTTTTATTCAGTATTTTAGATTAAATCCACTTTTTAAAAGAAGTATAATGCTATGAGTGTTAATACGTTTCCATATTAAGTTATCTATAATAATTTCCAGTTCCATTACTTTTATAACAAATTCAATTTTTTTTAACTAAAATTTCCCTCTAAATATTCTAAAGTGTGTTTGCTGATGTTGCATGTTGATGTCTGTCATTTTATTATTATTATATACAAAGCCGTCGCAGATAGACTTGTGTCTGGTGGCGACGTTCATAAAGTACAACTTTACACATTACAACTGCTTCACAATATAAGCCCACTATATACTATGAACACAATACAAAAATAAATTATATGCTGATAATTACAATATTTTTTTTACTTGAATCCACAAATCGGAGGTTTGGTTGAATGAAGATTTGTCAAGGGAGACATACCTGTATATAAGTTGAGTGAGGCAGATTTTCATAAACATAGTTGACTTTTGTACTTTGATTTTGTTTAGGACCACAAGAGCTCCCCAAGCAGCTGTTGCTGTAGCAGCAGCTGCTGCAAAATCTGCAACAGAAGGAACAAGGCGACACAGGCGTCGGCATTCATTACATGGGAAGGGTGGTCATGGGCGTAGGCGCTCATCGGCATCTCGGCGCTCTCAATCATCTTCCCACTCTTCTCGGTCTGATGATGATGATGATGACAATTCTGGAAGTGGTTCTAGTTCAGATTCATCTGATTCTAGTGTGTCTTCATCTTCATCCACATCCTCTAGTTCTTCTTCATCCTCAGATGCTAGTGGGGATCAAAGGAAGAAGCCATCTCCTCAAGGTATTTTGCTTGTCTTCATGATACTCTTTAAATCAAGAAACGGCTCACTTTGCGGTACCCTTTTTAGAATATTTTGAAGTACAAAGGGAAACTTAATGTATGGCTCATTCTAATCTATGTATTTCTTGTCTCATATCTGAGTAGGTAAGGTAAAATTTTTCCTTATATATAATAGTCCATTAGAACTATTCCGCAATCATTATTTACAATTGAGAAGAAAGAAAATTTCATAGTACACAAATTATTGTTAAGGGATTGTATTGAAATCATGTTTTAATTTATTTTACTTAAATATTCTATATTTTAATTAAATGTATACAATTTGGATTAGTGTATAACTTCAATTGAAAGTTTAGCTTTTCTGTTTAAATTGCTTGCATGATATTTGCTTGAATCCAAGTTGCATCAACATTTTGGATGAATAAACAAATCGTAAGACAAATATTTATTGGTAACTAGGAATGCTTTCCTGCAGAAGTGCTATCTTTGTTATGGTGCAGTGAATGAGCTAAATGAAAAGTACTCTAACAAATATTTATATAAAATATATAAATTATTTTATTGAGGAATTTATTATGGTATTATTATTAACATTTCTTGTAATTCAGATTCTCAGCCAATGGAAGAGAATTAAGGAATTGCAAATTTGTGTTGTTGAATATATTGCGGAATTTCTACATAGTTTAAAAGAGTATTAGCTCTAACAATATTGGATCATTGTTTTCACTGTTTAATAAATAAATGTTTTTATGTATTAATATTTGGTTTTAGTATGGAATATGTATTAGTATAACTCTTATTGTAAGAATGTAATTTTGAAGCATTTATTATTATTTATCAATCCTGAACTTTTCCCTTTATTTATCAGTAATTTCAACAGTTTTCTTTGTAATATTCCTAAAATATTTTTTCCTTAAGTTTACTTTTCCAATAGACAAAAAGTAGAAATTTTTGTCTCTCCTATTCTAGCAAAAATAGAACAATTACAAGTTTTAAATTTTAATCTGAAGAGAAATATTTTTCATTCGTTAAAAGTCTTTATTCAAGATAATTCAGCCATTGAAAGATATTTTTAAAAACAACTAGAAGGGGTTCAGTTGGATTTGAGTTTGTATGCATAAGTTTTCTCATGTCTTTTGGATTAAGCAATGCTCTTAAGCAAAATTTGTCTAATTTAATATAGGCACTAGTTAGTAAGGTAGTAAGCCTTTGATGTCAGTTGTAAAAATTATTGGGTTCAGTAGTCCTGCATTAGTGTGTGTAGGTTTATAATTTTTGTTTTTAAGTTTTATTATAGTTTGCCATTATGTTTGTATTTCTGCCATTATTTATGTGTTTATACTTATATCTCTCCACAGTGAGGCCTAAACGATTCATAATAGATGACAGAGCTGCACTTGCAAATAGCATGAAAGTTAAAGCAATGGATGCACTTAAGGTAAGAGAGATTTATTTATATGAAACTTTTAACTGCACTTCTACAAAATTTGTTTAATTTGTCTAAGGGATTATCACTGTATGGTACTCAAAGAAGGAAATTCTGTCTATATTTAAAAACGTTTTATAGAATTAACTGCAGTAATGAATACAGTAGTAATTACAACTCAGAGATTTAGTGTAGTGGTGTGGTAGTTATGTAGAAAGGTGAAAATGGTTTATTTTGCAAGTTATTATGGCATTATACAATATCTTGGACACATTTGAAGATTTTTTTGTTTATATTTTTATGATAAAGTAATTTTTGAAATGTGCATTGTTGTTTTTAGCTGTCTGGCCAGAAGCAACAGATCAAATTGACTCTCAAAGCTCCTGGTTCCAACCTCGTCTCTGGTAAACGACCATTGATCGATATGCAAGAAACACTGAACATGAGAAATAGAGGTATGTTTGAAAAATAGTTCTCTCTGAATAATTTAATCTTATTTCCTTCATATCAGTTCTTTTCTCTTGTAAATGCTCATATGCTTTGTGTAATTGACAATACCTGTACCATTTCATTGACTTGCTGTTGAGTTTATTTTTCTTGGGATAATTTTTAAGGTATGAATAGTCATACTTCTAAATAAGTGCATTTTACAGAGTATTTTTTAATTCAGTTGTTTGAGTTAAAAGTATTTTGATATCACATAAGTAAAATAAATTTTGATTTCAATATACTTGCGATTTCTGATTTATTTACCCCCTGTCACACACTGAGAGGTGGCTTGTTTGGTATGTGTAGATGTAGATTTTGGTAAAATTAATTGTATTTTTTTAAGAGTGAATTTTTTAATACAGTAATTATTATCATTTTGTGTATTCTTATACTATAAGATTACATGAATCTCTGTGCAGATCGTCCCATGAATCTACCTATGATGGCTGGAAAGAAAAGATCTGCCCCTGAATCACCACCTTCACCTGATGAATCAGCTCAGTCTGGACCTAAAGTAAGTGTTTATTTTAATTTTTATGTGTGAGATTCCAGAAAGTAAGAAACTTTTATCTCAGACTGCGTCTGTTACACATTTTTTATGCATACTTTGATGCTTTAAGTCTTTACATAGTCTCCATTCCAGTTCAAAAACTTGTCATTACTTTCTTATGCTTATCTGTCCCATCTCCATATTTGAATGCTGCCTGGGTTTAAACCAATCAGCAAGTTTTTTTTTGTTCATTTTTTATGAAATGCCTTTCTCCCAAAAATCTTTTTGCTTTGGTAAGATATCACTAGATTTGATAGATGTTCAAAAACTCCTCACACAAACAATTTACTCAAGCCTCATGTTTATATTGCTGAATGTAGGTGCGCTATTTTGAATGTACCATTTTGTTGTACCAACGGTGTTTTTTTTTCTGAATTGAATGGTTAAATGAACATCTGGCAGTGGGCCTATGCACTAATTGAGACTCCTCTTGAAAGAAAATCAACCCATAGAATAACCTTTCTGATTTCGGAAACTTTAAAAATTTTGTTTCATGACACAAAGTCATGGAATAACGTTCTTCAGATTATAGGAAAAATGAATGCTGCTAAAGGTAGAACTTTAATTGCTTAAATTCATTCCATGTTTCTTTTGTCCTGAGTTGTTTAATGAAAGCAAAAGGCATTTTGAGCTCCAGTAAACCCGAAGCATATTTTTAACAGAGCAGCAAAATTTGTTGCACCATGATGCACTTCTATGATTGCCTTTGAAGTTTGGGCAATTTTTTTTTTTCCTTTTCAGAAAACATGACATCACATTATGAGGCTATGGGATTGCTAATTTTATCACTTATTTTTAAAATGAACTTACTAGCAACAAATTCCTGCTCTAAATCAGTTTGAAAGATTTGAAGTGTAATGGAGGGTTCATTCATTTGACAGTGGTGGCACATACGAAAATAGTTTTTCAAGAAGCACATTCAATCCTTAAACATGTATTTTGGTTATATGCCCTTACATCCTACCTACTTCCTTTGGTTAAATATTTCGCTATTTAATCTCATAATTCTTTTATTTTCATAGCCTATCATTGGTAACCTACCTAAAGCTGCTGCAAAGAAGGCTCCATCTCGTAGAGAAGAACTACTTAAGCAGCTGAAGGCAGTTGAGGATGCAATTGCTAGGAAAAGATCAAAGATAACATTCCCTGGTACCTCCTAAGAGTTTTGGTTTTTAACAAGAAATAAATTTTTCTTAAGAACTGAATTATTGTGGGGAAGTTGGTTGTGAGAGCTTTATGCCAAAGATTTCTCTGAAGAGAAATCTTTCTGATACTTAAAAGTTTGATTGCTAAAATATTCCTAAGTGAAAGTTAGAAATTGTACTAACAAATACAGCTTTGTTGATTTCCATTTTAATACATGCTGTCTTGTTTCAAATAGATTTTTATGAGTTTTTCTTTGTTATAGACAGTTTGTAGACAAAATTTTGTCATCCATTTATCATTGTCACCACAAAGAATTTTGTTTCTGTAAAAACTATCCAAAGAGTTTCCTTTTTCTGTCTGTAGTATTAATACTCCATGTAAAGATAGTCAATACATCATTCTTTGGAGTCTGTCACCATGGTAAACTATATGTGTTACAAAAGATTTCTTAGTCTTCAAAACAGTTTCTACAAAATAAGGAGCACGTTCAATCCTTAGCATTTTTTGGCAATCATAGCTTTTTATTGTATGGAAGTTTTAGATGTCAACCATCTTGATTCTTTTATTTTCATATTTGCAGTGTATTATTGCTTTATTTGGCAAGTGCATGCAACATTTATTGTGGTTGTAAAATGTATCTCAAAAATTTTCAACAAAATGGGTGATCTTTCAAATGTCGTGTGATACCTCTGTTATCCTTTGACTTTATTATTAAGGTTGAAGTAGATATCTCATGTTAGTACTAACAGATGTGAAAAGTGTGTTTTATGTTTGTATCATTTGAATGAATACAGTAAAAGCACATGTGGACTCAAATGAGTCGATGATGTAAGTCAATAATGTCTCAGAATTTCTAATAATAAAGAATTGAGGAGGAAATGGACTCATGATTTTTCACCACTCCTATTCAATGATATTTGTTGTATTTCAATGAACAGTTGAATCTACAAGAGCACATTTCTAGCAGGAATCGAGTGGACCCTTCCTTACAAAAATTTGTTTTAAAGTAGCATTAGTGAAAGAAGACCCAGAACTAGCAACATATTCTCTTTTTATTTACCAATCACATACCAATAGGCATCCTGCTGGGTGTTTATATACGAGGGTAGGCTGAAAAGTAATGCACACATGCTTTTAGAACACGAACAAAAACAAATAGCAAGATCTGGCAAAAAGTACAATAAAGTAAAATTCTTAAGCTTCAAAATCATAAATTTATTTTTCAAATTAGTCACCATTAAGCCTAACACATTTCTCCCAACGTGTAATAAGTTTTTTCATTCTGTCACTGAAAAATTCTTCTGACTTTTCTCGAATCCAGGATGCGATAGCTGCCTTTACCTCATCGTTTGAGGTAAAGGCAGCTATCTGTCAGACCCTTGAGGTCTCTCTTGATTAGAGGAAAAAAATAATAATGGCAATATGCAAGATTGGGTGAGTAATGAGGGTGTGGAATCAGTTCGAACTTCAGGTTTCGCAGTCTCTTCAGTTGTGCACGAGGTGTGAGGACAAGCATTGTCATGTTGCAAGATTATTGGCGCTAATCTATTCTAGACATTCCAATATTGTTTGCAATACTCTTTTGAGTGATTTGCTGGTCATTTTGAATCAAATCGTTGACGAGTTTGCGATACTTATTGTTTGTGGCAGTGATCGGACGCCTGCTGCGTGTTTTACCAACAATTATGGCTTTTCCAGGCTGGCAACCACAAAATTTTATCACCCATCGATTTACAGTAGACCTATCAACAGCATTGTCACTATAAACAGCCTTTAAAGGACGAAGAATCTCAGTAGGAGTCACTTTTTCAGCAGTTAAAAATTAGATAACAGCATGCTGTTTAACTCGCATTTACATAGTACTAGAACATCTCTATACTTCCGCTACTCAATATATGCTGGATGAACGCAACACCTTTACACTGTGCATGTGTATAAAGGGGGAATGTTACTTCCACATGCCACCAGGCACACTTCTGAAGGGCATTTCGTTTGTGTTCTATAAGCATGTGTGCATAACTTTTCAGCCTACCTTCGTAGATGTAGATCATGTCGAAGGGAAACAATTTCTGGGGTTTGATGTTGATCTGGGAGTAATTGTGGTGCTAAGAACAACATGAAGGAAACAATACCACAATATGTGCATGACCATGCTACCACAGATGAAATACTAATTGCTAACCAGAATTATTTGGAGTTACCTTAATTCTATGAGCTAGGTGTTGTAATACATAGATGCAGGATTATCATCTTTTATGTTTGGATATGAAATCCCATAGATTGAGAAAACCTCAGCTAAATCATAATGAAAGATGACTGTAGGCTGAAGTATACTTTCCCAGTGAATGGCATGTGGTTGTAATCATTGTTGCGAGTACATGTGCAAGATATTGATATCATGGAACGAGGCACCCTGAGGGAGACACGAGAAATATTTCTACAAAGATGATTGTGTTATCTGAATTGTTGAGCTGAACTCAAAAATGAATTGACAGAAACTTGCAGCCTTTCATTCCCTCCTTTACAGACTCATTAAAATACCTATGTCACCTGACAACTACCAAAAAGAACTAAATACAATACAAACGATTGCAATTAATAACGGTTACCCCTCTTCCTTGGTTAATAAAATACTTGCCAGAAAACTGAGAAAAACTGCTATCCATTCTATATTCACTCCCCCTACCGACTCAATCCCTCCGAAATGGCACAAATTAAATTTTATTGGCGACCTATCTTACAAAATATGTAATATATTTCCCAAGAATGATTTCCGCCTAGCATACCAAAGCAGCAAAACACTCAGGTCTTTACTATGTAATAATAAAGATAAAATTGACCCCCTGTTTAAGCCTGGAATTTATAGAATCCCTTGTAAAGACTGTGAAATTAGTTATATTGGCCAGAGTAGTAGGAATATTTTTACCAGATGCAATGAACACCATAGAGCTTTCCTTAACAACGCCCCTCATAGATCTCATTTTGCTGAACACCTTTTAGTTGAAAATCACCAGTCCGAATTTTCACCTGTAATCCTCCACTCCTGCCGTAATACGTACAAAATAGATATACTAGAAAAATTTCAAATACTCCACCATCTCCACCATTCCTTTTCCCTTGCCAATGAATTCCTTTTCACCGAGAATCCTTCTACATTGTTTACCAGCCTTTTCCGTTCATTACCCCCTCCCCCTCCACTTAACGACCTATTATGAATAACTAATTGGCCCCCTTACTTTGTAACTCTCCTTCACCTCCCCCCTCTCTGGTTAGTACTTAAGCTGTTGTACCGAAGCCTCAGTGCCTGACGATGGTGTAAATTTGCACCGAAACTATGGTCGCAGTAATAAATTCTGTGGAAAGTAAATCTTTGATTTTTTCTTTGTTTTTTAAATAAGAAAAAAATCACGTACATGGTTTTTCATTCATTCTTTTAAGTCCTCAAGGAGAAATGGACATGAAAAAAGTCTAAGAGATCCAAGACTCAAACCCAGATCTTCCAACTTCCAGATGACTGCTCTAGCCAACTGATCTATTACAGCAATTGGAAGATCTTGCTTCTAGTCCCAGCCCTGCCAGACTTTTTTTCATGTTCATTTCACCTTGGAAAAATTCCTGGGCACTCTCCTTACTGTGCCTATACTCTACGTTACCTTTCCTTCCTTCAAATGCTTTGAATAAGGAAAATTAATTTTCAGTTTTTTAAGGATTCTTTCATCTTGAAAATAATGTCATATAACATTCACTACAGAGCAGTTCTTAAAATTTCCAGTTAAAACTTTTTGTAAGGTCCACAAATAATATTAAACAGGTAAGAATGTGTATCTTTAAGGCTGGAGGAAAACACTATACCTGTATTCCACTATTTATGAGCAAGGAGAAAGTATGAAAAGAATTATTCAGTAAAATAATTTATTATCATTTCGGCTTTGCAGATCTTGCAAACTGGACTACTAATGGTTTATTCTTAAGAATATATCCATTGGTTTCTTTAAGGGCAGCTTGAGCTTGAGCAATGGTGGGAAAAGTGATGAAAGCTTGTCCTTTCATTCTTCCATCCTGCATGAGACGGATGTCAAACCTGCAGAGAGAGAGAGAGAGTTAACGATGTAACTAAGGAAACAATTTAAAATGATCACGCTCAACTGTTTACAGTATGAAAATTTCCATTCTTTTAATTTTCAATCAAATAAACTAAATTTAAAGTAACCTAACCAAATTTATAATAAGGGAGAATCTGAAGAATTTTACAATCAAAAGCCTAGAAGAGTTAAATAACCTTCCATTTGTTTACATTTTCATTGAGGTTCATTGCTTACTAGAGAAAAACTATGCCTGAAATACTGATTTCCTTTGTGTGAAATGATACAGCAGAGGTATCACAAGTATCTGATTACATCAGCATAAAAATGGTAACATCTTGGGATTTATCGATTAAATTAAATAGGATGCTGGGTAAATAATTACAATGTGAATAAATAAACATGGTACATTATCAGATTTTCAAGAAGAATGAAAAAATAAAAACATGCCTAACTAAAAATTGATAAAATAAGATAATCATAGATTAGTGAGTTTCTGTCTGGAAAATTAAAATCCACTCCCATCAAAAAAGGTTTATATAAACCTGAAATTGTTCCTCTAACAAAAAGTATTTCATACAGGTATTCTCACAGTCCAGCCTTAACCTGGACTAATACATAGGAAACAATCTCCAACAAATACTAAGGAATACATATTTGAAAACTTCTGTTTTCATTTATGCTGTTATTGACAAAAACATTGTTAACTGAAGTAATCTATGGTAATTGAAATTTGAATTAAAATTTTTTTATCGTGAGAAAAATATGAGTAGTGCCAGCCACATTATGCACACCTATATGATTCTCACTCAGGTTATACCATTTTGGAATGCATGACAAAGATTCACCCACCCCACTTAAGATTAAAAAAAACTTGACAGGAAACATACATAACAATAATGTATGTGAAATCCCAAAGTTCCAGATTATTCCATACTAGGTTAATGTTTTTAATACTCACATTTTAATCTGCTCTTCATCATTTAAGTCTAGGAAACTGCGATAAATATAATGAAAGTCTCTTGCAGTTGCGGGTTTTGCTATATTCTTTATGTATAGTCTGCATGAGGGAGCTCCTGGCTGGTAATTCTTGAACACAGGAAGTACAGCTTGATCTAAATAGAAAATAATAACATAAGTATAATAATTAAGCATTACTTAACAAGAAGTAAAAGAGGAAAATTTCTAAACCAAAAACATTGATTATCTTATCAGAGATGTAAAATTAAAATATCCAACATTTTAATAAAAGAATAACATAAATGTAAGTTGCCTATTTTCGATTTTAAATTTCACTGGGTGAATTCAGAGAAGTAGCTTAAAAGTTGTTAAGTTGAGAGCAGATATACAGCTATAAAGTTATTAACAATGACAGAGTTGAATTTACTTCTATACAAATAATATCAGTTCAGGAATTATAATTAGTATATTATATGAAATTTGTCTTTAACAGAGCATGCTACTTAAAGTGCAAGACATTGCTGAAACAAAAAAAAGGTTGCTAAAACAAAAGTTGGTAGACATAGGTACAAAATCACTCCATTGGCAACTATGAAAGAAATACTTAACAACTGCACTGTGAAATGAGGCTTTGATTATAGAATTTATTTTTATTAGGATAAAAGATAGAGACAAATTTAAGATCAATTCTTACTAAGACCTTTAAATGAGAGTTAATTATTGGACTAATACTTAAGGAAACACACTTTACCACAAAGATTCAGGTAATTTTTGGAAATCTAATAACAGCTTAGAATGTTTTACCACCTATCATCCCTAAGAAGATGATTCCCATTGAATACTCTCTATTTATGTACAAGATAAGATCTCTATAATTTCTAAAAATATATGTGATAAAGGATGATATTAAATGTTATAAATCATCTTAATTAGTGGGCAGATAGTCTCACCTCGGTTCAAGGGATGTTCACCCTTAACCACGATTTTTTCTGAGAAAATCTTAAAAACCAAGTATTAGATTACTAATATCAAATATTAGATCAGATAGATAATAAGAAAGGGTAAATTATTTATTTAAACATTTCTTGATTCGATTATTAACAATTTTATCAAAATGACATTGGTTGTTAATTCCCCTTTTAAAATGAGTTGAATTTACAAACAAAAATTGTTAAGGCATTACAAAGATATCAAATATAAAAAACGTGTATATAACCTTTGCATAACTTTTTACATTTGCCTTTGTGTGATATTATCGAAAATATGGTGTTATACACATTGTATCACATCAGTATCAGGACAGGAATAGCTTGTTACCTATCGTTCCTTATTTCCCACTTGCATCTCTATTGTGAGAGCACTAGAAACATTCACACTGACGCTTACTCATATCCGATTTTCTGTTGCTGGATGAGATCACTTCAAGGAAATGCATCTCCATTAGATGGCAAAGTGAGTGGTATTGCGGATGGTCTAACAAATTTAAGGGAAACGATCCTGCGATAGTTAGCTTCAAAAATTTTTACCATCAACTCTTATTTGTATTAAAGATCCACTTTTCTCCCTTTATTTTTGACAGTAAAAATGAAATTCCAAATAGCTCCTTTGGTGGAAATATATTTTTAGTAACATTTTCTCACTGGAAAGGGTCTCAAGAGAAATTATGGGGTAAACCAGAGAGTAAATATCCTCAAGACTTTGCACGTAAGGAGGTAAACCCCATTGAATACAATAAAACATCTGGTGTAAAGAAGAAATTGGATGGGTTAGAGAAGGATATCTTCCTATTTATACCCAAATTTCCATGTTGTTTACAGCACAAACTAGAGTAATTGCTTCAAAAAATTTGGTAGATAAAAAATTATCAATATTTTGCAGAATACTAATAATATACTACTTATAAACAAAAATAAACAATAATAATTATCATATATATTTTATCTAAGTGGATAAAGTATTCGTACAGTAGCCACATAGTTCTGCAGCTATAACACACACAATGAGGTATTTTGTGCAGATAAAAATTATTGCCTTAATTTTGCATTTATATGCATCGTCTTCCATAAAAATAAACTGTTTTTATTGTAGATGAAAAATCATAGAAAAAAGTGGCATACAATGAAAATTACGATGATCACACTACTTGCAAAAATTTCATAAACTCACTGAAATGTGTTATTTCATATACGGAGAGAAGTAATTTATTCTTTGACAGTTCATTTTAAAAATCAATTAAATTCAATCTAAAAGGTCTATTTATGGCCTCTAATGACTAAAACAGAAGTATGGAGTAAAGGATGGAAAAAGATGGGCATGATTTATTCATAACAGAAAAGAGAACCTTAAACGAATATAACCGCTCATACCTCCTTTTTTGCAACTTCAGATCATGGATATATCAGGGTACATCAGGGAAGTGGTTAAATGTAAAGTGTTTACCTTTCTCTCATCTCTGTATGTGATCAAGATTTTAATTATAATATACAGAAAATGAAAACAATCAAAATTATTATTACTATTAACGAGTGATTCATACTTATTGAGTCTTAATTAGAATATAGAAAACCAGAAAATACAAAATTAGGTAAAATCTGACAGTATGCATTTATATCTTATATTTATATATATCCTATATTCAATTTAAATTATTCAGAATTATTTACAATGCTAAAGAAACAAATTCTAAAATTAACATTCTCAGGTGTTACTTGAATGAACTATGACCTTGCAATGAAAAACACCTGGTGAGTTCAAGTTGAGGAACTTGCAAGTATTTTTCTTTAAGATGTCATCATAATAGACCATTATTGTTAGCTATTGTTAGAGGAAAATTTGCATAAAACTATGCAGACCAAATAGATGTAATTTTAAATAGTACTTACATTATGACTGATTGAATAATAAACTAGGGTTTAAGGATTTCTGATTTGCACAACAAAATTATTATGAAGTAATTTAAACAGTGTACGAATGTTTATCCCAATTTAAAAATTTATTCTTCAAGCATTCTTTTTGAACTCTATCACATATATTTAAAAAAAATAGTGGATGCACATAGATAGGATTCAATGTAAGGAATGGATATCTTTTAATAGTCCTCTTAAAATTAGAATAAAATAAGAAAATTCACTATGAGAGAAATAGAATAAGTAAACTCACAGAAAATTATCATTAATGATGCTTAAAAACAAAAGCAAAATATGGAAAATAATTCACATGTTCATTACCTTTAGTTGAAATTCTGTTTGATTTTAATTCCTTCAACGATATGACAGCACCATCAACATTTTCCGTCTCGTCTGAAAAGAAGATGTTAAATTTATAAGAAAAGAAATTGCTCTTCCTTATAAAGTACCAGAATAAATGAATATCATTATTTCAATGCTTTTACATTCCTTAAAATTTAAAGCCTCTATGTTACTGACACCATGTTCGTGTCCCAAGACATCAAAGCTCTAACATTTTAAGTTGAATGAGCTACATGATTCACCATCTAGTAGTAATGCCAACTTTTGATTAACTAACCTTTATCATCAGTACTCTCGTCTATATTAGAACTTTTGACTGGTTCAATAACCCCAAAACCAGGTAACTCTTCAGTTGTAGTCTGATTCACATTCTCTAAATTTTCCTCTTTTGCAGAAGTGCTGATGCTGGCTAAATGCAATTCAATCTTCTTTTGCTGAGAGGGAACTTGTGATTCCCTTTCAAAAACCTCCTCAGGATTTAATGGAGCTTTAATAGTAGTGCTTTTAATAATAGGGTTGGGAACAAAAGCTCTTTTCCTTTTAGACAAAGACAGGCACTGTGCCTTTCTTCTCTTATGGGGTATATTTGGTATAATGTCATTTTTGTACATTTGACTTTCTGTATCGATTTCAATCTCCGACTCTTCTGATTCCTCTAATTCAAGGTTCATTTTATCTTCTTCATCCTCCACTTCCATTTCTAATATCTGAAACATTGAAACGAAAGTTCTGAACTATAGAACATTACAGTATAAAGGAAAATTTTTATTACAATAATAATAACTTTATTCGCCATGGATCAGATATATAGGCTTTGTCAATTCATATAGTAGTAAATAGTTTTTGTCAACATAGATAATACATAAAATAAACACTACATATACATACTACACACTAATTTGAAAATAACAATTCACAGATTGCAAGAACCAATTAAAGAGCAAATATAGAAAGAAAAAAATAAGCGACAAAACAAATTCTGAGTTAATTTAAACATGGGAAATTTATGGAAACACTTCAAAGTTAAAAATAAAAAAACGTTTAATTCATTAAATATTCACTCTGATATTTAAAGGCAAAAAATGCAATTTGGACACTGGCTGGACCAAATGATTTTCTTTCGTAAATTTACTCTTTATACCCGATAAAATAATGAAACCACAAGACCAAAAAAATTGTAAGGGTAATATAGATTACCAAGCGAAAAGTTTTCGCAGTTTGCAAGTTTAGATATACAACTGTGTAAAATTAAGTAGGAAAACATCATCCCCTTTCGATTATTTTTTATTCGTCAGTTTCCTAGAGGTTCATTTCAAATCTTAATCAATAAAAATGTCAAATAAAAGAATGAAGTACCTCTGCGGATGTGGTATCCGAAGGTTTTGTCGTGACAAATATCTCCGGACCAGGAAATAACTGTCCAAATGGACATGGCAAATTCATTTTGTTCATTAGATGTAAAACTTGTGTGTAAAATTTGGGTACAGAGGCCAATGTGCGACAAATATTCGTGAGAATATCCTTATTTGCGGATGGGTATTCATACCGCAGATGATTAGGCGGAGGTCTTGCAGGCTGGATGGAATGATGCCACGAATTCAACTTTAAGAGAAATTCTCTGTGTTTCTTCCGGATCACATCTTTCGTATCTTCTTCTGCAGAACTGTTATTGAATACTCAGATAAAATATTTCATAAGAATTGCCGATTCTGAAAGATGCACTACTTACGGGTTTGTGCTTTTAGAAGATTCATCCGAACAACCTTTTCCTCGAGCATACTCTACCGTCAATGGGTAGCCCAATACATCAAGTTGATGCAACCTTTTCAATGCTAACGCAGTTACTGCCGGTGAAGGGAACCTAGATGAAAAAAGGAATTCATGAAACTAAAAGAGCACACCATGTCTCAATGGCAAGTTTCATCGTGACATACTTCGCAAACACTATGTTAGATTTCTTATGTTTAGACCCAATACACTGCACTTGAGTAGCACCAAAATGTCTCAGCAATTGCTCTTTTTCATTCTCAGTTAACTCATTCGACAAATGTCTAATAACAAGAGTGTCTTTTCCATTCGTCATTTTAATACGCAATCACCCTAACTTGTGGAAGTTGTAAAGGAATTTTCTTCATTTACAATAACATAATGGAGACTAAATCCACAATTCATAGTCTTACTGGTGAACACTAAGTACACCGCAGAACAACAATGCTAAGCAATCACAAGAGTCCCACTATCTCTACCCAACACTATTGTCCACACGAAATCGAATCCCACCAAAATATACGACGGCAACCTAAACTATCGCAGTGCTTCGATAGATCGGATAGATTCGATATCAGTGTGACAACTTCATAAATTAGATTGTATTGAAATTTAGCTGGCCGCATGTTCGCTAGTGGAAAAATTAGGAGTGACTGGAAAATTCATTGTCAGAGGTGGTGAAAGATTTGTAAGTTTGTAGCATTATTAGTCTCAATCTTTAATAATATTTACCACTTTGCGGAACTAATTAAAATCATCTCTGAAGTTAACGAAGTAACAAAAGTTTGCATAGTTGAAGGAATACTTATTCACAGTAATTAAAGTGTAGAAAAATATTAATAATGAAGTTAAGTATTAATTATTGAGTTTTCCAAGCCCAAAGAATCTTCACCTATAAGTAACTGTGCACTTCGTCAAATTTTATAAAATTATCCATTTCCTAAATTTATTGAAGCGATTATCTATTTGATTCGCTCTTGGCAGTCGCAGAATGGAAGCAGAAGAAGATCACTATTATTCTTCGGACTCAGGAGATGAGCTAAACGAAGAGGACAAAATTCTTCTCAGCAAAAGTAAAGGATTCGGCTCCCCACAGAGTGATAGTGAAGTAATAGTTCTATTTATTATTTTTGTTTTTTATATATCACCATTTTTGTCTTTAAATTTGGATATGGATTCTACGTACACATTTATTAATGCTGTACTGAATTTAACACAAAGTAGTTATAAAGTTAATGAAAAAGTATGCTGTAATAGTACATTTAAAAACTCATTTTACTCTTACGTTGAAATGAAGGTTAGATAAATTATGCTAAATACACCTGAAATTCAAACGCAAATTTCTCCTACTGAAGTCTTTGTAGTATACTATAATTGTAGTAGGTATTTCTTGGCTGATGTAAAGTTTCTCTTGTGAATGTCTCCTGAATCATTGCTATCCAAATGAATTGTGATCTGTGTGTTGATTTTCGTAAAGCCTTAAAATCACATCACGATAATTAATATATATTTTAAGGAGGAAGTTTTCGGACTGCTTTCACATAGTGAAGAAAGTGAAGATGAAGAGGAAGATGAGCTACCAGAGGACATAGCTAGTGACATTGAGGACTCCAAAAGAGATGGTCTTCCTGATTCAAGGGCTTGGGGTCATAAGAGGAAAAATTTTTATGACACTGATTTGGATCCTGATCACATTGGTAAGGAATCATAAGGAGGTTAGGTATTAGTTATTGTTTAGTGATATGTTAATTTTTTAAATTAGCTTGGAAGGTTATATGTATACTGCCATTTACAGTTTCTGCCATTGCTATATTTTATCATGTAAGCATCCATATATGCATCAAGTTCAAGATAATTTGTAGTCAATAATTTGAAAATTTTAGGCACAAATTCTGGTTTTATTTAATTGGGATAGCAATAATGAAAGATATAGTGAGATTAAGATTTAGTTCCATTAGTCCTTTCTTACATCTCACAATGTGAAAGATTAGGGATCAACAAATAAAATTGTAATAAAGGGTGATTGTTTTTAAAGAGGGATCTATCAAAAACAATTAGTATAATGGGATAGGGATAGTTAGATTTTGATTTTTTTTTAATGATTTAGGAAAAATAACTCAGGTGAAATGTAATAACAATGAGTTGACTAGAAAGAGACCTGCCCATTTAATGTTGAAAAGATAGTTTTGGCAGATTATAATACATATTTTTAATTTTAGAGCATAATGTAAAGAGAGTGGTAATGATAATAATGGGTAAGATACTGAATAGCAACACATTTCAGTTGAATTTGTTGGGACTAAGTCAAGTATGTTGTTAGTTTTAAGGGGAATATCATCCTGAGATTGGCCTAGGAGAGTCAAAGTTTCAATCAATATGTTTTGCTTGGGAGTTATAGATTGCACCCAATTGTTTTTTCCTGGCAATAATTGGCAAGTTATAATCAACGGCTATTATTACAGTTGAATGTTTTTAGGAACTCATAATGTAAGGATAGTATATTCAAAGTATTGGCAAGTAGTTGTTGCAAGGCAAAAATGCAGATTGTAAAATTGGTAAAGATGACTTTGATAAGTTTGGGAAAGATTACCCAAAAAACTAAGATTGTAATAAGAGATGGAGCAGAAGATTTGCACCATATAGGCTGCATGGAGATGCAATAATGTTATTCGTTTTACTCAAAGATCATTAGCATTAATGCTATTCTTATTGTATATCCCAAATCTTTGATATTATCCAAAAATGTTTTTCACATCATTAGAAATGTGCGTAGTTACAATGGTTTTTATATCAGTGTGGTTTAAAATTTTTCTAATCTGTCAATTTTTTCCTGTCTTTACCACTTGGATTAGGTTCGAAAGGGAGAGATTCAGAGATTGCTGAGTTGGAAGAATTAGAGGCAAGAAGCATACAAGAGAGATTAGCAGAACAGTTAGATGCTGGCACTGAATTTTCTCTTGATACCTTGACTTCCCAAATTGAACCTTTAAAAGAGGTAAGGGAGTAATATAGTGTTGGTTATGAATGGTCCTTGCTCTTCTATGCATTTTTCTTTCATTAACTGATTGATTTTCAATTCAGTTTGAGTGATGACTGTAGCCAAAGATAGTAATTTGTAAATGTTTCCATTGATTTAATAAATGTTCCTATTGAGTCCTGATATGGGTGATGTTTTCATTCTAATGGGCAGGATTGTGGAAATTCTTTTAGTTAATCTACCTCACCCATACATTCCTCAGTTTATCACATGAATTATGATAGTTAGATGATAACTTGTGAAAGAAGGCCTTGGATGGATTGATATTTCTTTCATAATTTACCATTATTATTTATTATCACTGAAGGAAAAATTAATCTAAGTGTTTAATTAAACTATATTATAATTAAACAGCAATGATTAAATTTGGTTGAGTTTCATGGTCACCAAAAATTTTGGCTATTAAACCAAATCCTTCATTGTATCTTATCAAGAACTGAGTTTTCCTTGTGATAATTCATCCTATAATTAAAGTATTTTCAATTTTATATATCAGAAATTGGCTTTTGATTGCTTTTATGTTAACATCTTACATGGATTTCAGATCTTCATTGTCACACAAATGTAAAAATCTTAATTTCAACTGAAATAGTCCTCATAATATTTGTCTTTGGAGTAAGAACAGTTTGTTTTGGTTGGGTTCTAAGTTGAAAATATTTTATGGGAACATATTTTATTTTGTTTTCACAGAAATCAGAGCTAGTTTCAGAGCCTTTAGTGGAAGAAAAAATTCAAACAGACTTAAGTAAACTCACAAAAAGGCAGAAATTGGATTTGATCAAGAAAGAATCTCCAGAATTCTTTGCGTTGGTTAATGAATTCAAAGGTATGATTTAATCGGTTTTTCATCAATTATTTTTTAATACCAGTTTCACCACTATGGCTATGGTTAACATCCCAAAATATCATTTCTTATGACTTCTGTCAGTAAACCAAGTCTTGCTTCCTTCAGAGATTCATCTACCTTTCGTAAGAAGTTATGCATTGCTGAAAAAGCAACGTTTTTTATTTTTCCTTGCAGAAATTTTCCTTTAGCTTTTTTTTTATTCCAACCTTGTAAGAACAATTAACTAAAAGACAAGTAAACATTGATGCCCTCTCCAATATAATGAAATTTATTCAATGATTATATGTGAAAGTTATTTACTATTCATAGAACCCAATAGTAACAGTATTTTAAATTGATTTGTAGGTTTTTTCACAATTCATGTTGTTTCCTTTTTCAGAGAGAATGAATGAAATTATTAATGTATGGCAGCCTATGAAGAGTTATGTTTCAGGAGAGAAAATTAAGTCTCCGTTGATTGAGGGATTAGTTAAAACAGAGCACAAATTGATCCTGAAGTAAGTAGTAGTTTGTATGACTGATTTAAGGTGCTTGCTTAGTTTGTGTCAACTAAAGAATTACTTGAACAGAAACAGAGTTCTGATATTGCAGTGTATATTTCCTTGAGTAGAAGTGAGCCGTATATGTAATTTTATTGGTTGATCATAATATTCTATATGAAGCTCTGTTTTGCAGTATTAGTTCATGTTGTATTTGCTGATATTTTCTTTTACCTTTTTCCACTAAGTTCTATGGCACTTGGAATTTATTTAATGAAATATATTCTCCTAACTCTGAAGCTGTTTGCTGAATTTTTCATATAGTATTGCTCAGCTATTATCCTGCTCAACGATTACGTGTACTTGTGCTCTAGCTGTCATAAAATCACAATTTTCAAACATTATTTAATATTATTCATTGTGATTAATTCAAACTTCCCAAGTGTATCCATATTTTGATTCATTGATATAAAGTAAATGTTTTAAAATGTTTTTTAAATGCCTTTACTACAACTGTAAATAATATTAAATTTATTATCATTATCTTTAAATGGATATCTGTTGCAAATCTTGGTTCATTTTTGGCCTATATCAGTTGGGTAGGCTGGATATTTCTTTTTTTTTTAGTGTGGGAATTGAGTTTTTCTATTCAATATAATTATTGATATAATGTATATTTTATAATATTCAGTTTAAAAAATTCCATATAAATAAACTATAATCGGAAATTTTTTTGCTTGTATTTTGCAGCTACCTAGTAAATATAGGGTTGTATTTGCTGCTAAAGAGCAAGAAGATACCAGTTCAATCACACCCAGTCATCAAGCGTTTGTATCAGTTGCGACAACTCATCGGGTCTCTCTCAGAGGTTGGAAATCTCATCATTGACCAGGTTAAGTACTTCAATTGCTTATCCATCATGAGCATAGTGCCACCCCAGAGATGCAATTTTTGCAAATTTAAGCTTTTGCAGTAATCAGTATCCTATACATGGTGATTCATTTAATCAATATGCATAGGAAATATCCCAAGGAAAAACTGGCATTTAAATCAATCTGACAAGACTGGAACTCTAATCTGGATTCTATTACTTTCTGAGGGTGTTTTCTCCAATGTAGCTACTGAGCCAGAATATTTACATGTCGTTTTGGGAGACTCCCAGGAAACTTTTCCTAGAGAGTTATTAATGGAAATGTCTACATTTATATTTGATTTTAATATTTATCTGCAGCAGAGAATCTTATGTCTAATACAGAAATTTTCTGTGAGCTAAGTAAATTATGCATTAACATGAAATACGTGAGTTTATTCTAATATTTACTACTTGTATATTTGAACTTTAATCAGAAATTTGTCATTGACATCTTTAAAATTTCTTTCACTTATTGTTTGCACTCCTAAACTTAGTTTGATGGTTAATTTTGTCACTTTTTGTATCTTTAGATGATTCCTCTTGTTTAATCTCTGACCAGCTACTACCCACGTCTCTTTAACCTGTATTCACATGCCCTTCTGTTTTACTATCTTTTATTCTGTTCCTAGTAAATACTCCATTGACCATTCTAAAATTTTTACTAATCATGATTAAGTTTCAAATATTTTATAATCAATATTTCAGTGTATCAAACTCTAAACTCTTTTCTTGGGTTACAATTTCCACGTATCCACACTCAGTTACAGCATCCATACGATCTAACAACATTTGCTGCTCATTCAACTATATTAACTTTCGTGATCTTTATCTCTTCATTCCAGATTGACCCTATTATGAAGATGGTTGACAAAGATGAAGAAATTAAATTGCATGATCCAAGTGATGAAGAAAGTATTCCAGAAATTCAGTATGTATTTTGTAAATCTTCCCTAGAAAATTAACCTTCCCTCTTGTCAAATTCATGTAATTTACTTAAGGTTATAGTGATGTCAGCTTTTTCAAGAGGCTAATTAGTGTTTACCTTTCCCTGCCATTTCGGTAAAATATCACCCAAAATATCTATAATTTTTCAGAGAAAATAAAAAGAAAAAGAGGCTACTCAGTTTCCTTCGTCAAAACATTGAAGGTAAGAAAGCAAAGTTAGAGTCCAATGAAATAGAAAATGGGACAACGGAGGGAGAAAAGAAGTTGAAGTCCATAATGAAAACTCCAAAAGAGGATCCTTTTATGGTTAAAGGAAGGGTTTCAATCAAAAGGAAGGGAACAGGTTGGTAGAAATTTTTTGCTAGTGTTTTTTATTGTAATTTAAAATGTAACTATCCTGATGCATGATTCCTATAGTTTATAAAATGCTTGTTTGGAGCTATTAAGTTATGATTTCATGACCTTGCTCTCCATTCTTAACTAAATGAAAATTCTGCAATTTTGAAATGAAGCCATTTTGACAATTTATTTTATGATAAATTTATTTTTGTGTATGTTTCATACTATATGTTATGATTTATATGTTTATATTATTAATGTGATTAAATCACATTTCTCATATATAATGTTGTTTTCACTTATATTACCTGGCAAGTATGTATAATTTCTAAGAACCTATTCTCCAGCTGTAATTCTTGGTATTTCTAAAATCGCCCAATTAGAAATGTATCTAAAATGTAAGAGAACGTGATTTTAAAATCATTACAGAAAAACAGATAAGAGCTTAATACCTATTTGGAAATTTTTAAATGAAGTAATTCCCTGAACATGGAAACATGATTTTATTAAATGCTTTTATGATAATTATTTCCCAGTGTTTACTTCCCGAGTAGCCTTGGTTAGCTTTTATGCATAGAGATATCTCTGAACATTGCCATTAATAGAGCATTATGTAGCTCCCTGTCATTGCTTGCAAGCTTTCATTTATGTGGTGCTTATTTAAAGGAAAATAAAACCAAACAGGTTTTTGACTAATTTCCAGGATATATCAGTGGAGAATGTACAATATTTATAGTTTTCTTCTTTGTTGGTAACAGCTGTAGGAGATGGAGAGGATGAGGCGGAAGTCGGCAATGAAGAAAGTGCAGAAGATGCATTGGAGGGAGAAATGAGCAATGAGGATGAAATGGAAGTAGAGGATGGCAAAAGAGCCATTACTTATCAAATTGCTAAGAATAAAGGGCTGACTCCAAAAAGAAAGAAGGAGCAGAGAAATCCCAGAGTTAAACATAGGAACAAGTATAGAAAAGCCAAAATCAGGAGAAAGGGCCAGGTACATTGGATGTAGTGTACTTAAGGATAAGATTTAAATTTCAGATGTTACTTCTACAAATCTCATTTGTTATCTGTTAGAGGTTCTAGTTCTGGAAATTATTTTATTATATAATTTTAATTTTCTGTTTTTGGATATTTCTGTGATTTAGTTACCTACTAGCATTTAGATTTATCAGCTGTAATGTGTCTAAATTTTTATAGTTTCAAGATATTTATTGCAGATGAGCGTAATCTTCTAACTGTAATTGCTTTAAATTCAACATTGAAGCCATTTTTTTCCTTGATTGGAATATTTTTATGGATGTCTTGTTTTTTTTTCAGGTGAGGGAAGTCAAGAAAGAAATCACTCGATATGGTGGAGAAATATCTGGAATAAAAGCCAGTGTGAGCAAGAGTATCAAGATCAAATGAAAGCTTTTTGTTTTGTTGGCTTGTATTAATAATAAATTTTGTTCTATACATAGTGACCAAACTATCATTATGATTCCAAAACATAAGTACTGAGAAATTATCTTTGTAAAACTGGATATGATCTCGTATTTTGACACACCAACAATGTGGTTTGAACAGGAAATGCTCTTCATTCATTTAACTACGCACATTAATCATGATGTCGGCTGAACACTGACATATGTGGGCCAACAAAGGGAATCAAAACCAGGACTTTAACCTATGGAGAGACTTTGCTATTTGGGTGGTACATGTCCCAACACTAATACAGAGGCTCTTTTTACTCATTGGCCAAAAAAATTATATTTTCCGAATGTGACATAGTTGAAATTTGAGTTTCCAACAAAGCCTTACATAGTATGTTATGATTATTGCATCATCCACAGTTCAGTTCGTTTTTCATAGTTGATTAGAAGTATCTTAGTGGCCTCTAAACATATACTTGCGATAATTATGGAAATATTGCGTATCACTTAAACTACAGCTAATTAGACTTTTGATTCGGTATATATAGAGAGAGGTTTGGATTCAGTACGAAGTTAGCACTAAATTGTTTGGGACATAATGAATCTAAAATTTCCGTTTAATTGAATTCTAATAACTTGCGTATCTAACGCCCAATTTTTTTTTCGAAATTTCCTTTAAACTGCCTTGAGAAACCGAGTGCCTATGAGTTGAAACCGGGATAATCTCAGTCTTCAAGGGACGTACGTTGCATAGTGGGACATAGACTATAGTCTAATAATAATGACTGCTTTCAATTCCACGCAATTATAATTACGTGGAATTGAAAGCTGCCATTTCATTAATCAAAATTAATACAATTCACCTTGGAACAGATATACTATTTTCAAGAAAGAGTCAAATATCTATGCAGTACAACTGAAGGAAGTGTTAAATTACCTTTCAGATTTTTGCACATGAGAAAATATACGTTTAGTATTTCCTGTAATGTTTATTAAACTGTACTGATCACTCTAACAACTGGCAGATTTTGAAAAGAAGAATATTAAGAACTAAAAATTCAAAATAAAAAACGCTTCACTGTTGGCATTTACGGAAACTACAAAGATAAACACTCCGAGTATGAAATCGCAAAGTAGCCCCTCTATATGAATGTATCTCTGAGGCGCTCGACTAGGTTAGGCTAAATTGCATTTACAAAAGGCGGAAAAGTCATTTAATTCAACAGAATTGGCCATTTCGCGCGCTTCGAGCAGGAAAAGCAGCGATATTACGCATTCATATATTCATTACTTCCCATGCGTCCAATTATATGGCGCTGGCGCAACTCTAAGAGGCTTTTCCTTAGTAAAAGTTCGAAGGTAACGTTGATTGAGTGTTGAATCCAAAAAGAAATCGTATGGCTGCGAAGGTAGATTGGGCTAGAAATGCCGAGGAGCAGGAGAAGCTCGCTGTAAAGGTAACTACAGAGCGAGCATTCATTAAAAGCATGAAGTTCACGAAATATAGTTTCTGACGTATCCTTTTCGTATTAAGGTAGAAGGAATATCAATTAATAAGACCTCAGCGGCTCCTGAAGATGAGGAAAAGGAAGAAGAAATTTCTCCTGCTGAGCGGTCTCTTCTTCAGAAAATTATCAGGAAGGGTCTAGTAGAAAATAAAAATGATGTCAAAGTCCAATGCAAAGACCCCAACTCCCCTCTATATTCAGTAAAATCCTTTGAGGCCTTAAATCTGTAAGTTAATGATACCTTATCATTTGTGTGCTTATTGTAGTGGGTCTTTAGTAATACGATGTTTTATGTCCAGGAAACCAGAACTTCTCAAGGGAGTTTATGCCATGGGATTCAACTCTCCTTCAAAAATTCAAGAGACCGCCTTACCTACTCTCCTCGCTGATCCGTAAGATTGTCAGTTTGTAGATATTTTCTTTTTTGGGTTTCTTTCAATGATTAATTTTAACGGTGAAACTGATATTTCAGACCTCAAAACATGATAGCCCAATCTCAATCAGGAACTGGCAAAACAGCTGCCTTCGTTTTAGCTATGCTCAGTCGTGTAGACCCAAACAAAAACTATCCTCAGGTAAGTTAGAATATTAGTGATTTTAAGTAAAGAATGTATTTGTGAAAGTTTATTAATGAAAAGAGATTAAATTTAAAGAAACTATAGTTTGTATGCATACTCTATACTGTGCATCATTTGAGCAAATGTTGCCCGTTAATTTTTAAGTTAGTTTCTAGTTTTCATTGGATTTAGATCACATGATGGACATATTTTTCCAAATAATAGTTTAAATCTGAGCTGTATTTCACGTATTTTATATTGTCTTTCCTTGTGTGCTGTTTTCAATCTTAGGCCTATATCAATACAGCAGAGAAAATTCAGGTTGTTTATAATGTTGATGTTCTTTCTGTAGGTTTTATGTCTCTCACCAACTTACGAGCTCGCTATTCAGACGGGTGAAGTTGCAAGTAAGATGGCTCAGTACTGTCCAGAAATTAAAATAAGATTAGCAGTAAGAGGCGAAGAAGGTAATGACAATGTTATCTTTATTTTTCTTAGAATATTTATTACACCATGCATGTAACCTATCTATTCAATTGAAAAGTGGAATAACACTGGGTGCAATTTCTATTTAAGTTTCTAGGGGTACAATTCTAACTGACCACATAATCATTGGCACACCTGGAAAAGTCCAAGACTGGGGAATGAAGCTTCGTTTCTTTGATTTGTCAAAAATTTCTGTGTTTGTTTTGGATGAAGCTGATGTCATGATTGCCACACAAGGACACCAGGATCAGAGCTTTAGGATTCACAAGTGAGTCTCTCTTCAGTGATTGAATTTTTTTGCTTAAATGTTTAAGACTGCTATGCAGTATTACATAACAAATAGCAAATCATTCCTAAGATGCAGGATTAGCTATTTTCACAATGGCAGAATGTTGTGTATAAGGTTACTGTAAAGTTGTATTTAGGTATATTCTAATTCTGATATTATTTTTAGACAAAATTATACAATTTTTCATTCAGTGATATATCTATGTTAGGTGCTTTGTCTATTCACAGAGCTTCATATCTGTTTTGTGAATAATATGCTGCTTAAATGTGTGTGTAAGTGCATTCCACTTTAGGAATCAATTTGCCTGAAACTATTGTTCATGAAATGAGATAACTTTGTGCTGTAAAGTATACGTTGAGTGAAGTGTTCAGCTTAAAAAATGTCTTCTTTAAATAACACCTCAAAGAAAGGAAATTAAAACTGCCTAGATGAAACTTACATCATTTACTAATAGAAGTTAAAAACTATGTGGAAGAAGTAAGTATATAACTAGTCCCTCCCAATCTTCTGTTGACATGAAAGATATGTAAAATTCTCCTCCTAAAATATATCTGAAAGACAAGTGTGATAGCTGTTGGTAAAGGCAGGTTTACCCCAGCTCTAGAGGATTTTTATATCATATTATTAGAAGGACAACCAACTTACGTGCTTTAATATCTTAGGTACAAGTACTGTAGTCTATGGATATGATTGATTGTTTCCTAGAATTTGTTCAGGATGAGAATAATTTATTCTTATGCTCACAAACGAGGGGGCAAAATAAAGGAGAGGGTTCAACTTCTAATTTTAGAACTCAATTTATCATGGTTTTTGAAACAGTGACTCAGCATATTTAATTTATTTCTGGGTAAATATTTGATAGTGGTTCGACAGCCTTTTTTTTCACCCACAGAAAATGCTCATATTTTCACAGAATTTGGACCACGAACACTGTAAACCTTGCGCATTTAAGATATGTTTTTAGTTTACAATTGTCGTAAAAACTACGGTAATGGCACTCATTTTAACTAGACAACTACCGATTTTTCACTCCGCCATGATGGATTTGCCTGTAGTTCTGTCATTTGCTCACCAGATACCCCAGGGATCGAGGAGTTGAGTCTCTTGCGATTTCAAGGAAATTTCTCGCGCGAAGGACAAACCAGGAGCATGCGTTTTCTATGAATATTCGGAATTCCCAATCCTCTACAATCTTACGGGCGCGTGGAGTGAAACAGGGGTGCTAGGGTGGGACGGTACCAAGGCCGTATATTGCCGTTTTTTGAAATTTTTGGGGCGGATTTTCGGTTATATCGGCGTTGGTAAACACCGATTTCTCGGGAAAAAAGCGGAAAATCACCATTTTCAGCAACGGAAGACTGTTCCGGTGAGATGTTGGATGATCAAAAAAAGTAAAAAAACCTTCCCATTTATTACTTTTCTTTCCTTATTTTCGGTTGCATATTATCAGGTATTCCTGATTTTCAAGGTCTCAATCGCCTTTTTGGTAAATATTTCATAGTGGTTCGTCATGTAAGAGATTGTTTTTTAAAAAAAACAAAGGAGGCCAAACAACCCCAACCCTACTCAACCCAACCCAGACCTCAGAAAAAAAGGCGATATAGACGAAAAATAACATCGACACGACGAAATGTTGTAGAGAATGTAAGAGATTTTTGTTTAAAAAAACCAAAGGAGGCCACACAACCCCAACCCTACTCAACCCAACCCAGACCGAAGAAAAAAAGGCGATATAGACGGGAAATAACCACGACACGTCCAAATGTTGTAGAGAATGTAAGAGATTGTTGTTAAAAAAAACCAAAGGATATAAGGCGATATAGAGAATTATAAACGTACGATAATTGGTGTTAGAGCTATGATTTTTTGAGCTGTGGAACCGCTATCAAAGATTTACCTATTTCTGTTAGAAGCGTTTATGGTATGTTGTAGGAAAAATATTGTGTTTATGTCTCCTCCATTAATACCATTAGTTCCAAGAATTAATTAGTTACTTAACATGAATATATTTCATGTTAACTCAGTTTGATATGAATTGAAGTAGTCATGTGAAATACTTGTAGGTACATACATTTATGTAAAATCAAGGAAAGGATTATTGCTGTTTTTTTTTCTAAATAACATTGGAGATAATACAGAGTAATGCAATGACATTCTTTTTAGATGTTTACCTCGTACATGTCAAATGATGTTCTTCTCGGCAACCTACGAGCAAGATGTGATGGAGTTTGCAGAAGCTATAGTTTCGAATCCTGTGATCATTCGATTGAAAAGGGAAGAAGAATCTTTAGACAATATCAAGCAGTATTATGTTATGTGTAACAGCGCAGAAGAAAAGTATGCTGCTATTTCTAACATTTATGGTGTTGTGACGATAGGTCAAGCCATGATATTCTGTCATGTGAGTATTTTATTTTTGAAGAGTGATTTTGTTCATCAAAGTTGCCATCGACTGATTAAATCTACAGTCTCATTGTGTTAAACATATGCATTTGTTATGAGATCATTATAAATTTGATGCATTAATGGTATTGAACTGTTTGCTTTATTGATCTTTTCACTACTCTACAGACAAAGCGCTTAATGAAATTCACTATTGTAGAATACATTACTTATTTGCATGGGTATTTGAAAATTTTTGAACATTTTATTGTATTTCAGACAAGGAAAACAGCCAGTTGGCTGTCAGAAAAAATGTCCAAAGATGGTCATGCTGTAGCAATTCTCACTAGTGACTTGACTGTTGAACAAAGAATAGCTGTTTTAGACCGTTTTAGGGATGGTCTTGAGAAAGTACTTATAACCACAAATGTTTTGTCCAGAGGTTAGTAATTTTCATAACTATTAATTTTAATGAAACAGTTTTCTATTTGAGAAGCAGCACAAATATGTAATTTTTAAGTTCCAAATAAATTAAATATTTTTGTTAATTTAATTAATACCAATTTAAGTTAACTTTTTTAATTCTCTGTAGTGAAGACTATTTTCTATAAAATTGTCTTTGTTGGCCTCTTCTTTAACTTTTCTCTATCATTTTGTAGAGATACATCTGTCAGAATATATGAGTTTATTTCATTCAAAGTTCGGTAACTTGTGGGTTAAAGGTGTTAAATAAGAAACACAGTTTTTGAATTAATGATTAAATTTGAGCAATGTAAATTATTTTTGTATTTGTAAGTGTAAATCACAAACAGGTTTTTGCCAGTTTCTTTCATTAAATGAAGCAAGCCAAATCCAATCATTGCTTTGTTTAACAAATTCTATCTCTGTTGGCTTTATTTAATTTATTTTTATTTGGACTGGAATTTTGTTCTTATCATTGATTCCATGGATCTTAAAATTAATTTTTCCAGGCATTGACGTAGAACAAGTTACTATTGTTGTGAACTTTGACCTGCCCATTGATCATTTAACCCGGAAAGCAGATTGTGAGACATATTTGCATAGAATAGGAAGGACGGGGCGTTTTGGAAAAGCAGGTCTAGCTATCAACTTAGTAGATGGAGACAATTCCCTAAATTTACTCCGCCAAATTGAACAGCATTTTGGTAAGTCTTAAAATAATATTTACTTCTTATTGGGTTACACATACTGTTGCAAAGTAAAGACAATCATGGCGGCGGCGATGACCAAATTGGCTCTTAGAACAATGAGGGTTGTAAACTCTCAGTTTCCTCGAAAAATCGTACTGTGTCTAGAAAAGGATTATCTGCCGTACCCTTGCTGATGTATTCCTTCCTACATTGCCATTGGGTATTCGTAAGGGACCATTGCAATTTTCCTTCTACTTCTGTACTGTTCAGATGCTTTGCTTTGCTGCTCGCTCGAGTGAAAAAGAAGACACGAAGTTTTTTCCGTGCTTCATATAAGGATACCTTCGTATAAGGTGCTGGAGGGGTAACCCTCCTGAAGTAATAACTAGAAAGCTACAAAAGAATGAGGTTGTTTATATATTCGGTACTGAAGGGGTGTGCGTGATGAAGTGGAAAAATAAAAGGGAAGTTCTCATGATCATCTCTGAATTCATGTAACATGGCCGATATTAAAAATTTAAGTCAATTCATGATTAGGAGTACAAAGATAATCTTTAACCATAAAAATAAATTTCAATCAAATGCAAACATTGAAAATTTACCCTCAGCGTTGAAAGTGTTAATTTGAATTATTCTACCTGAATGTGTGATAAACTTCTGTAATTTGCTCTAAAACCATAGTCAAGAATTTGTTCTAAGTATGATGACATAAGCAGTTTTTTAATCATATAGACAAGTTACTTAGAAAGTCACAGATAGACTCAAAACACAGGTGTTGTGTGCTTTGAGGGAAGCCATTCTAGTGTAATATTTTAATTCCTAACCATAGAATGGCTAAAGTGTTTGTGTTGTAAATGTCTTAGTTTCCTTATGTCAGTCTTGAAACCCCAGATATAGGAGATCTAAATTACTTCTGTTCAGATGTACTAATATAATGATAGTACTTGTGATTAAGTGATTGATTTAGTAAGGTTTACTGAAATTTAAATTTAAGCGTTTTATTTACCTCAAAAAAGTGTATTTTTATATTACTATGAATTTTCTCTTGAAATCACATTTATGGTTAGATTTGAATGTTAAGAATTGTGGCTCACAATTAGTGTGTTAGTCTAGTACAAGGATGGCGAACCTATGGCACGCATGCCAAAGACTGCATGCAAGAGAGCTTTTTTGACACGCAGAACTCTCACGACTTAATCTTTGTTGTGTATTCTTCAATCAAAAAATGAGACCCCGGAATAAATAAATGCAGATTGTGTTCTTTAGTCATATGCTAACGATTATTACATCAATTAAAAACTATTTTTGACTTAATAAAATAGATAATATCAGCATGTCAGTCCATGGTTCAGCACCAAATTGACATGCAAGGTTTTAATATTTATCAAATATGGCACTTTTGCTACAAAAGTCTCACCATCCTTGGTCTAGTATACCATTTTCCATTAAAGTGGGTCAGTTTGTGAGAAATTCATTGTATTTTTTGCTGTTTCTTCAATTTCTACGACTGCTAATATTTATTTCACAAACAGTTTTTGGACTCATCTTCTAATTTATTTATTAAAATTTGCATTGCAATTTGGCCAGGTGGCAACGCTGGAGGGGAGTATATCATGATAATTTGAAAACTGACTGGCATTTGCCCAAGACGGGAGGGAAAAACCTCCCGTAGGCAGTATTTGTATAATATACATAAGATCATATATATAAAAAGCAAATGTCTGTCCATCCCCCTATTTATCTCAGAAACAGCTTGACTTAGAGATCTGAAACAAACTGCATTGTGTTTCTACGATGCTGAAACCCCCAGGAAAACTATTCTCATCTCTGTAAAGGCCCGGGTTCGAACCCAGGAGCACAAAATACGTTTCCATAAGAGATGTACGTAAAGTACGTTTCCATGACTTACAGAGGTCGTTTCTTTTACAAAATTTAATTAGAAACAATGGTCCTACGAAATTGGGACAAGTGTCTAAGGAAAGTAAAATGATCAAAATATCTTATTATAGTCGTGAAACATTCGTATAATTTCAAAATTGAGAGAACTTTGATAAAATACACGGAAATTCGTAAAATGCTTGGGAAATAAACAACCCATCCCTTCGACGACCAAAGCAATTGTTGAACATTGATTTCATNATAATAATACATGTATGAATATAAAAATACATGAAACACATTACATCATATAAAATTTAACAAGTTCATAAAAAAAATGATATTATACATTAAGTAGAAATAGAAGTAACTAAAGTAAGATACATGGTATTTATCCATATAGTTGCATGGAGTATCATGACAGGAGATCATACAATAAATCTACATACATCTTGATTGTATCCTTTTTTTGAACGCTTTAACATTTTTCGGCATTGGAATGAGTACTTCTCCAGGTATAGCATTCCATTCCCTAATGCCTCTATTAATGAATGAATATTTCGCTATATCTGTTTTCTGCTCGTGTTCTTTGATTTTTAAACCATGATTTCCGTGTCCAACATAACTCAGTTTTCAACCTGGTACGCAGTTCAACCCAACCCTCTTCGGAATCACATGCCTTATACATTCCGGCTAATCTAGAAGTCATCCTTCTCGATTCTAATGATTCCCATTTCACATGAGCTAATATTTCTTAGTATTCATTAATTCCTTTTTCTTTACTACAGGAAGGAAGATACAGCTCTTGGATGCCTCAGATGTGGATGAAATAGAGAAATTGGAACAGGAATGAAGGAAAGATTTCTTTTGAGCCAAATGAAGGAAATTATTGTTAATCTGCAAGTGCTGAACACTTTTATGTCCAAGTCTTGGGTGCATACTATTAATTTTTTTGTTATTAAACAAATGAATACTTGAGTATGAGTTAGTTCATAATTTATTTACTCAAAAAATGAGGTTTGATTTTTGGTAACTACAAAATGCATTTTAAAATCTTGTTTCTTTGTGATAATTAGCCTTTTAAAACGTCATTTGAATTTGTATCAAGGTATTTTTCTGTAATAATTATGTTACTGTTTTGGTGTATCATTTCTGAGCGTTTTGTAAAAAATTAAAAGATGGGAAAGCGATGTTTTAAATTATATTTCTCAGTGTTTTTATTTAGAAATTTTCTTTTAAGTTCATCTAATTTAGAGATGCTGCTCATCCTTAGGGAAAGAATCATTTATTGTGCCTTAGAAGTGGCTTCACTATATCCACTATTTTTCTTTTTCAATTGTTACAATTGGTGAGAAAATTGATTTAAATGATAACTATGATGAAAGTAAATACTATGCGTATAATAACCTCGAATGCTTGTTTGGGTTGGTCAAATGGTTGATTTATTGTACAGCGATAATGGACATTAATGTCATTCCATTCTGCCATGTAATAAAATTTACAGGAAGCCAAAATGTAGCTGATTCACAGTCATTATTGTAGAGTTATGCTTCAGTATTACTCAGTGCCTCATAAATACTTAACAATGAATTCCAATCTAATTTTAATCCTCCATATTTTTACTCAATTGAAAACCAGAAAGATATTTATTCTAAGGTCCTTGAAATCCAATAGTCAGCCATAAAGATATGTGAAATTATTGTATACTTTTATTGTTATTTTACTGCTTAGTCATAATCTATATTTGTTAGCTATGGAGTATATAAATTCATTTATTTTTAAACTATCTAAATTATTACTGAATAATTAAAATGGTTACTGGATGTTTTCTCAAGTTATAGTCTATAGAAAATATTGGATTAATTTTATATATTTGCTTTGGAAAAATAGGAGATACATTATTAAAAATACTGAATATTTTACAAATCTATTAATATAGCTATTAATTTAAGTTCAATGAATTTGTTTATTCATTTAACACGTTCAACGCTGACCGACAACAATCGTCGTCTAGCAGGTGCTCTCCGGTGACTGCGGACGACGATCGTCATCCACTCTCCGTATTCTTTTCAAAGGCCTTCTTTGAGTAGCACCGCCTCCAAGCGCTTCCATTTGTCTTTTCAGTCATTCGTAAGGCTCTATTTCAGTAAAGTGTTTTGTAGTTTTCATTTTTAACCAATATTTTTTTTTTCGACGATAGTCGTCCTAATTTAAATATTAAAAGTTGAAGTAAAAAAAATTTTCTATTTTTCTTTGGTCAATTCATGATTAGGAATACAAAGGTAATCTATAAGCATAAAAATAAATTTCAGTCACCGGCAAAAATGGAAAATTTACCCTCAGCGTTGAAAGTGTTAATTTTCGTACTTTTTACGCTTTTAGTATGTTAATTTGTAATTTAATAAATACTTCAATAAATCCATCTACAGTGATACCTACACTAACGAAAACAATTCGATCAGGAAGACCTTCCTTTGCCGGAATGTGATTTTGCAGGATGTACCACGTCAACAGATTTCATTAGNAAATTCAATTATCCTGTAATGAATAATAACCATAATTACTATGTACATACGTTATTGCTTTGACTTCCACAATTTTATTCTTCAGGAAACAAATTATCCATAACTGATTATTACCTAATTTATATGTACTATTGTTTGAAATAATGAAAGTAATCATAAAAAAAATAGTACAGAAGTAAGTAATTGGTTCTCCAATGTAATGGTTTTCAAGTTATCGAGAGAGAGCCTTTCAGAGATTGAGTCAAAGATATAAATGTTAACTTTTATTGACTGCAAATATGATAAATAATAATGGATGTAATTTTACAAATGAAGGATCACTCTTCTGTAAGATTTTTTTTACTTATCACATTTCTAAAAGCTAATTCTTTTGTACTTAGTGTATTTTTGCCATGTTCCTCTAATCTCTAAGACCAAGTCTGTCATCATTGTCAGGCCAGCAGAAAATTCTATGGCAGTACACACAACAGTTGCAATTTAAACTGCAAATTACCAAATGTTATACCTGTTTTTATGCATTCTCTTTCAGGACATGACTTGCATTTGATTGACCTACACTATAGTTATGATAAAAAAGAATTCATTGTATCCCAAAGTCTAAGGAAAGATACATTACATTTACAAAGCATATCATCTCAAAATTCTTCATCAGATTTATTGATGCATACATGTTCATGGCATCACCTTTATCACAGTCTGTTGTAAATTTGCCAAACAAAGAATTCACTCATGCTATGAATGTATGTACCTTGAAGCATTTCTTTGCACACCTTCGCGTTTCTTAATAATGCCCGTTTCATGGGTATCCCAAACACTCGCTGCGAATTCTACAATTGGTAGTAGTAGTATTGTTAAAAGTGCTTCGACAACTGAGGTAATTTCGCATGTACGCTCCCACCGGGAATCGAACCCAGGACCGCTTTCACTGAAGTTGAACGCGTTGCCTACTTCCGGAAGCCCTTCTACAATTGGCCTGAGCAGGGATTAGTAAGCTCTTTCCCTGGCACCCTTCTCACTCCGTTTTTGGTTCCTTATTACAAGGTGAAGATTCCTATAATCTTTTGCAATAACATCCTCGACGTGTCTTACCCATTTAAAATTTTCGGTTGACTTACTCGTAACACCTTAATACTTCCAATTAGATACAACATTGATGGTTTCGCCGTTCAGAGAATAGTTATTCAATATTTCTGTCTCTCCCGGAGAACATCATAAGTTTTGAATTTACCAACATTCATTTCCATCCAGTTTCATTTGTTCCAGTGTCCTTTTGCCATTAATGACATAGATGACGAATTATTTCGTAAGAGTGCGCGATCGTGAGCTTTCGTTATGCGCCTGTATATTATACAGTCGTCGGCAAAATCTATTACCGGAATTAATTTTCATGGAGAGGTCATTTATGTCCATAAGGAACAGCTAAGGCTTGTAAGGCCCCAAAGAATGTAAGTCGTGATCTTTCCTTTTCTGTGCAAGCCTAACTTTCTTTCTCAACAACCTAACCTTTCTAGTGTGATACTTGGGGTTTAAACGCTTCTTAGGAACATGTACATACATTGATGCCATGGTAACTAATAAGGTGGAGAAAAGCATGCAAAAACCGGGTTCCCCGGCAAAAAAAAGTAACTGTGCTGTGTTGCGGGGTTGCCCATATTCCGATCACCTATTTTCAATAATTTATTACAGCGAAACCAGGGCCCATTGACCCGAACGCAGCAACACTTTTTCATTACTCCAATTCCTCCGCCACCACAAAAATTTTCATCATAATCCCCGGACAAAAATGAGAATCACTCCTATTAAGATGTGATGTGTTTAATCCGTAACACAATTTAAACTAAAAATATTTTGCGTACTTAAAGATTTTATACTTTAAGTGATAAAAATTTCCTCACTCATGTTATAGTTAGCGGGAGACAGGTTGAAATGAGGAGAAATACTCAAGGAATAGGGTATTTTATTTAATGTTTTGATACACGACTCAACCAGAGGCTAGCGAAAAACGTGAAGTAGAATGGAAGCCAAAGTCATTTCTATGTGCTATGTGTGTAACAATGGTTTCACTCAAAGTGGCATAAATATATAAGTAAGAATATACGTTCTTCTATGAAAAAATTTTCATATTTCATGTCAACCAAAACCTCAAAATTACTTCTCATTCAATAATATTGCCCTTACGAAGTCGATACATCAATTTCAAGGGAAAGAATTGAGATGAAAATACATATTGGAACGTGGTGAAACATGTATGAAGGTCTATCCGGTAGAAAGGAACTAAAACACATCCCAGAAATTGAAGATGAACCCAGTTCACGCTGCTGCCGTTGCTATTTAACTAGGAGTTGATGAACCGACGATGGACACCTTCATGGCGTTGTGCCACAGTTCAACTAGTCCGTAAACAGGAAAAGGAATGTTAGAAGCTGCAGGACCTTGATCAACTCCATTGACGAAGAAGTGCAGGGTGCCGAATTCACTTCGCATCACCCCCACTCTGTCACCCACCTGCGAAATACGACAGAAAATAAAGGGGATTATAAAGATAGAAAACATCTGAAAAATCTCGATTCACAAGATTCATAATTAAAAAGGAAAATATAATGTAAGGCATTCGTGTATACCTGTAGTTGGTCAAGGGTTTTCCCGTAGTTTTTAAGCAGTTCCGCGTTATTAGAGTAGATATTACCGTGGTGGTAAAGCCAAGCCACAGGCCTAGAAATAAACGGATTTGTAATCAAATTAAGTTATCCTAATCATCTGATATTACCACCTATTTTATCTACCAAACACCTTTCCTTTAAAAGACATTTCCATAATGATTTTGGTGGATATGATGAATTTTAGTATTTGGCACCGTATACCCGGTGGTCTTTACTACCACAAACACAAATCGGGAGAGTTAGGCACCTTAAGAGATGAAATTAAGCAACACTTGCATCACATACACTATTAGATAAGCTCAGCTGGTGCTATAAACTAAATTAAAACCAATTAATTTTTTTATGGACGTATTCATCGTCGCATTGATGATGAAGGCAATCACGAAGGAATTAATGCTTTGGTTTGCAAATCAACTTACGATTTCCACATCTGAGGAATGATATCTACAGAATCGGGAGAACCTGTGATGATACCGATTCCCAAACAGTGGCTGAACTTAGAGTTCTTTTTCTCCAGTTTCACTTCGAAGATTTCATCGTTTCTCAGCGGACGATGGGTAAAAAGCTGGGAATTTAACGGATCATCGTTGCTATAATGGAGAGAAGAAGAGTTGAGAAATTGACGAAGATTTTGCAGTAATCTTAAGACAATCAATTTTTTCTTTAGGATGAATAGCAAGAAGAAAAAACAAAAATAGACCACCGTAACTTAAGTTAATCTACTTGAGTTTCTGTGCAGAAAGTCCTTTTCCTAGGATAGCAGCATTTATTCCACACCGTACATGGAATTGAATGCTATTGTCGGCAGCCGTAAATTTCAGCGCTGAGGAGTAAAAAGACACAATTTAAATTTCTCGAAACAAGACCGTGAAAGTAAGCTCCTTTTCCGTAATTTCCTTGAACTTTATTTCTCTTTCACAAAGCATTGAATGAGAGTAAAAAATTCATCCCATTTCCCGGGTAGGCTACCATTTAACCTTCTCCCTATACTTTCCTCTAAAGTTTACTTTGTTCAAAAGTTACATAAATATTATTTATGCATAATACTATGTATTGCATAACAATGAATAAAATTCTCGATCGAGGAAAACGAGGTTTTCTACAGATGTGATCATCTTCAATCAACATTTTTAACCTCGAGGTTAAAATAAAATGTAGAAAATGGTCGTTTTACATTACCATTCGTAACTCCTTGGATGAAGACGGACCTCTTGCTGTCACACTCGAATACTGTGTGAGTTAGCTCTACGTCCATTGCACCCGATGAATGGCTGGATTCTGCCACAGCAGTGAAGGTGTCCTCCCACTCTCTGCTCTGATTCTGTCTGCTGGTCACGGATATTTTGAGAGTTCGGCTGCTGCTGATCGCTTTCCCGCAAATTTGCTCTGGTGACCACTTGGAGAGCACGCACTCATAGAAGAAGAACGTAAGCAGTAGGGAAAGCCAAAACTTACGCATTTTTGGTAGATCTGTATGCATGGAATAAAATTATTTTTCTGCTCTAGGAGAGATCGAACCTTTTCGGTTTTAGCACGGACTGTTGCTTCACCAGATGAGTTCGCTATATATAATGGAAACTGGACGATATATAGACACGTGTAGATGAGGAAAGAATGGTAGCGACCAATATTACGCCTTATTTCTCAAGAAAAACAATTTGTGACGTTAAATTTGTATATAACAGTTAATCTGGGGTTAAGGGTATATGAGGTCATGTCAAATATCCAATAAATGATGTTATTGATCTTTTACGCCGTAGTTCATTCCATATGTAATCAAAAACTTATTCTTGTTTCATATCGGTATTTTTATTTCAGCATTACTAACTATTTCTTCTCTCAAAAATAATAGATACGATAATGTATGAAACTAATCTAGTTCACTGGCTGGCACTAGTGATGGCATTAAGACATTAGTTTTTTTAGTATAGATTTTTATAGAATATATAATATTATGTGCAGAAGTAGACTGAAGCTAAATCCGAGTTCCATATCAATTTCAAATAGTCGGAAATTTTTAAGTAAAACTACGGGTACGACACTAAGCAACTAAAATGGGTATAACTACTTATCATATCGGTCTCAGCATGTACACTTAGGATTTTGAAATCAAAGTTACTGAATCACCATATTTAGGGTTGATTGGTTATTTAAATCAGTAGGATTTTCATCCTTTCTTCATGTACATTCATTGATAAAAACAATAATAAATATTTCTGGTTGTCCGTTCATCAGTCATCCTGGGTTATATTTTAACTTACAAACTTACTGTACGAAGTAAATGAATGACTTCATTAATGAATTGTATAGATTATTCATCAAGCTAAAAAAAGTGATGAAAAACAAGGAACGTATCTCTTATGGATTAACTGAATGCGCGTAAAGGCAAAATATACATAAAAAAGAATATCAAACTTGTCAGTAGCACCCATGTTTGGGTGAGAAGAAATTAACAAGTAGGGTGAAATAGTAATGGTGAAATTAACATGTGAATATTTCCTTTTGCTCGAATATTTGTAACCAGGAAATTTTGTAAACCTCAAGTTTTAACTTCGCCTCTCATCTGCTAGATATGAATTCTTCGGAAAATCACCTAAAACCTCTATTCATAATGAATGAAAAAGAAAATTAGCGGATTTCTGAATCTCGAATAGTAATGGAATGGAACCCGGAAGCCGCCTTTAAGCGTAAGGCAGGGGGTGTAAACACCAAGCGTTCAAGTTACCTCTTTAGCATATTGTTGTCGTGTATCATACGCGGAAAGAAAGAGTTCCTAAAGCGACATCTATTTCTCTTATTTTGCGCTCATTGTCGGATCGGCCGAAGTAGCAGGGGGTCGCATTATACCAATTACGTCTTTCGCAAATGTATTTTCTCTGAACTTATCAAGCTATCGCAGTTTAGCTTCTTACTTGCATGGATTCCCAGTATGCGTCTAAGAAAATGTTCGTAACGATTGCTTCTTTATCGCATTTTTTAACAAATCGTATCGCCTTGCGCTGCACTTTCTCGCGAGCTCGCGAGTACACGTTTTATACGTTGGATCCTATATAATTGCCGCATATTTCAGATGGGGCCTGACATCCATACCGTCAATCTACCTACAATGCGCTTTATAAAACCGAGCTTTTTTTTCAGTTTCATTTATTTGTAACAATGTTTTCGGAGCCTTCAACTTGGCCGACTACATATTTTCTATAATTTTAACTCCCAATCTATTGCGACACTGCCTTCGTTCATGGACTTGGTAAATATTATCTTGAGATATGGGGCGACGCTTTCTGCCAGTTTTTTTTAACTCTCTAGCTGGGATACCTTCTGGACCTGGTGATTTATGCTTAATATTTATCAAGGCTTATATATTTATATATTAAGGCTTAATTTTGCAGGAGCTTTATAATTTTATCTTCGGCAAAGCATATGCCAACTTGGAATTGACCTGAAGATGGCCTTTGCGCCGAAACCGGTCGAAAATAAAACCAAATAGTGTGGAAGTTTACGAAGTTTTATTTTTCATAATCTGTACACCTTTTATCGTGGTAGCATTTTATAGATATCTAACATCTCTGTGAGGGACAACTGGTATCATGAATAATGCTTTTACCATGAATTATATGTTCATGTTTTGTTTAACATCACTAAATTATCCAAAACAAAAGAGTTCCATCTTAGAGAATGAAAATTTTATTTGAGGTAGGCAAATATTTTGCTTATTATGAGTCAAACGTGTGTCTCTAAGGGAATAGCTGTTAATGCTTTTCGATCTGCTAAATTTAGGATTTTTGACATTTTGGTATCACCAAATGTAAAAGTGTTAATATGTTTTGGGAATAATGTTTCAAGTTTTTGGACATAGAACCATATAGATGTCTGAACTACTACTTGATGATGTAAACACTTAAATGCTCTAACATAAGTAACAAAGTCTCTTAGCTAGTTTCTTCCATTCATTTCAATGTTTCTTGACAACACTTTAAAACAAAATTATTCATCATTGATGTGAAATAAGAGTAGTATTATATTGTTAAAAGTGCTTCAAATGTGTAAGTAATTTTGCACGTAGGTCCCTGCCGGGAATTGAACCTGGGACCACTTTCACTGAAGTCGAATGCATTGCCAACTTGACTATCAGGGAACCGTGAAATAAGAGTAATATTGCTCTCAAAGCAAGTTTTCTTTCTAAATCATGTACCTTTTGTATTGTATTCCCTTATTATATAATTTGGAAACATATGTTTTGTGAGCACTAAAAAAAGATGTATGGATATTTGCCATAGAAGAGAACATCTTCAAACATTTTATTTATTGGAAAGTTGATTTGTGGATAGCTGACTGTTTTAAAAATCTCAATCTCTAATATTGGAATGAATTTACTTAATCTAATTTTAAATGTATTATTGGATTTTTATGTAGCAATAATATGCATGTATTTATGCATTGAAAATAATAATATGCATTGATAACCTATATTCTTTCATTTGTTGGGGTACAAGCTAAATTATGAAACAGAAAAACATTAATTTATGGAGATTTTGTTAGAATTCTGTAAGTTTCACATTAAGAGAATGTTAATGCATATCAGTATCATGTCAAGTTGAAATAAATCAAAATGAACATTATTTTGAAGAAAAAAAATAAACAAAAACCATTGAATTTAATATCATATGCTAGTGAGATTGTAATTTAACATTCAAGGATGTATGAAATTATAGGATATTGCAAAAGTAAATTCAGAAACAGAAACTATATGTGTGTAACTTTTCTTTTAATCTTTGATGTTTTTACTGCATCTCAAATTCTTACTAAATTTTTCACTCTTTGGCAGGAAGGAGGCAAGCATAGGTTTCCCGTGGAGTGTCCTTCAAAACTACATTCATAATATCTTATGGAATGTACTTATTGGTTTCTGTAATAGATGCTTAAAAATTAGAATCCTCTCCTTTTGATCATATTCTCCAAATCCACTCATCTTCAAGTCTTTAGAGCTCCTCTTATATCTGTTTTATTTACTGAACAGTGAATTTTCAACTCTCTCTTAATAGCCACTTCTTCATTTTTTGTAACAAGAAGTATTCGAAGGGAGATACATTTGACAAGTAAAGAAAAAATAGTATCTTTGCTTAGGCAAGTAAGGGATAGTGATAAAAGTAATGTTATTTGAACTGTTTGAGTTTTTATGATATTAAAGGGTATGCTGATGAATCTCCATGGTGATGTAGAACCTTCTTTACTCTTAAAAATGGCTATTATTTCTTAATTCTTTTATCTAGGAGATCCAGCAAGAATGCATGATATTGTCCATTTACATTTAATCCTTTTTCAGGAAGTCAATGAGGGTAATTTAGACATAGGTACCCATTTATTTGTTACTCTCTGTTTTATTTGCAGTATCACACTTAAATTCCTCATCAACATATTATTAATTATAGGTGCGAAAGCCAAACTAGACAAATTGTGGCATTTGTAATTATAGCATTTGTAATAATGATAAGTCTCTTTTAGACTGTGGAATTCTGGACATTGATGCATCTTTTCCTTTTTTACTACAATTTTGTTACTTCATTGTCATTATCAGAGAGGTTCTTAACCCACAGTTTTGCAGAATTCCTTATATAAATCAATATTCTTTTATTGTTAAACAATCAAACAAAATCTGTAAACGAAAATTTTTTCATTGATTAGTTTCACTC